>JAODUH010059204.1:0-15000 GCA_027564835.1 Typhlichthys subterraneus | reverse complement strand
ATTTCAGACGGTTTTAAAAACACGGAGCGATGAATACGTACCTCCAGGAAGTCTTTGGGGGCGTAGACGGGCCTGAAGCGACTTAGATCTGCCGCGGGAACACACACGTTAGCGAATTTCTTAATTAAATCCTTCCACTTGGATGTGAAAAGTGTTCCCCTCTGCCTAGTTTTGAGAAGAACAATACGCCTCCCAGGCTACATAAACCGGTCCCGACCAGTTCACTTAACAACTTCACTTCAACAACCAGAGCCGTCCAGAACAGCTAATGTGGATTCTGCCAGGCCCTAAGAGGGAGTTCCAATGTGCGTTACATCCTCCCAGCTTGGCAATAATAACGTCAAGTGGCTCCTCGGCCCCTGTGAATGGGGCATGCGGGCAGACACGGGAGCTCTACTCGTTATCGCTCGGTCCCCCGGGGGAGCCTGGACAGACTCAACACCCCCCCCCCCCACCATTCACTGACCGCCAGTGTTTACGGCTCCGGGGAAAACACGCTGCCTAAATGTTATCATACCCCGAGCCTGTTCGGATTGCGTTGTTAGGGGACGCAGGGCTACAACTTGTGCCGGCGGCTTGGCGGATAACTGGGCGCTATGCTTGCCAAGAGGCGGCGCTAAAATCATTAACCGTGTTAAGACGTCGCAGATGATGTATTTCCATACATTGAGTTGACTTGTACGAGCCCCCTAACGGCAGGAAAATACCCTGAACTCAGCAGACCCAGTGACAAATTAAGTCCCAGTGCAGTAGATCTAACTGATAGGTGTATTGTAGCAACTCGATGCACATCAGCGCCAGGCCCGAGCCCTGGTTAATGTCCTCACACCTGGTTCATCTGTTCCCATCTCGTTCCATTTGTGCACGAGCTCCTTCTGCTCCTCAGCAGACCTCTGTGGATGATCAACAGGATCAACAGACCAACACAGGACCCAAACACACAGCAGCACATCAATCACAGGCTTCTGGGAGCCCAATTACGTACAATACAATAAGACAATTTCCTTTCTTTATAGAGTACTAATAGTTGTAATGTAGCGTTAGAGCTAGCTCTATAATGGTATATTTTATAGTTGATGTTTTTTCTATTACACATTTTATTTCTAATTCACCAACATTAGGAGTCATAAAAGTAAGCATCTCATTGCCAATAAAAATACCACTCTCTTATTGTGCAGTGCGCATGACAATAAAGTTGTGATTCACAAAAAGGCGACCTTTTTGAAAAGGTTACCTTGCGAGCCAGAGGGACTTCCAGCTCTGCGCTCATGCTGTTAAGGCTTTGGAGAATACGCTTCTCCCAGCTGGCCTGTTGTTGGGGAACACACACACATACACATGCACAAACACACCACACACACACACATACACACACACACACACACACATGCACACACAAATGCACACACACGCACACGCACAAACACATGCACAAACACACCCCACACACACATGCACACACACACGCATACGCAAACACACCCCACACACACACACAAACACACCACACACATACATACACTTATACGCAAACACACCCCACACACACACACACAAACACACCCCACACACACAAACACACAGACACACCACACACATACGTATACGCAAACACACCACACACACACACGCACAAACACACAGACACACACAAACACACCCCACACACACAAACACACAGACACACCACACACATACATATACGCAAACACACCCCACACACAGACACACACACACACACACACACACACACAGACACAGGCAGGGTTACAGAGGCGAGGTAAACAGCATGTGTGTCTGGGCTGGCCAGCAGGAATGAGTCAGGCAGGTAGGTGAGAGAACACACTGGTGTTGCTGGTGATGTGATGTGATGTGATGTGATGTGATGTGATGCGATGTGATGTGATGTGATGTGATGCAAGGAGACAGCAGACTGACCTGGGCCTGCCGCATGTAGGCCAAGGGCTCCTTGACATGGTCCGGGGGAGCGGAGGGGTGGCTGCGGGCCGGAAGGCTGGACCGTAACGAGAGAGAGAGAGAGAGAGAGAGAGAGAGAGAGAGAGAGAGAGAGAGAGAGAGAATGTGACATTGATGTAATTAATTTCCACTGCTTCGGCAATGTAATTCTTTTTGTTTTTATTTCTTTGTGATATTAGCAACTGTATAAATGCTTATTGTAAAGTGCTTTGGCAGCATAATTATTCAAAAATCTAAAATGCATGCCAATAAAGTCCATTTAATTGAATTGAGAGAGAGAAAATATGGGGAAAAAATACTTTGGCAATATGTACATTGTTACGTCATGCTAATAAAATTATTTGAATTTAAGAGAGAGAGAGAGAGAAAGAGAGAGAGAGAAACTGACAGCACTGGAAACGGCAATAAAATGTAAACTACACCTTTGAAAAAACATGAAAGTAATCCTGAACTGAACCCTTTATGACAGAACTGGGTGGTGAAACAGGGAGAATGACCAAGCTATAAAACAGAAACATCCACCGTTTGCCGGCTGTCGTTTCCACTTGTCATGATCCAGGCATTTGATTAGATGGCTTAAGGCTGCCACACACACAAGCACACATGCACACAAGCACACATGCACACAGGCACACATGCACACAAGCACACATGCACACAGGGACACATGCACACAGGGACGTGTCCTGTTCAAAGGGGAGTCAGCTTTTCGTCTGTGTCACACAAAGGCAGCGTCAGATAGTCACACAGCATAGGAGGAAATCTCGTACAAACTCCACATGCGTGTGTATGTGTATTCATGCGTGTGTGTGTGTGTGTGTGGGTGTGCATGTGTGTGTTGGGTTATTAAAAATGATTTAATAGCCCATTTATATATTTTTTAATCACTGTTAAATATTTTTTATAAATACTTATGCAGATTATACATAGTGTGGATTAATTAAAGGTGCAGTCAGGGATGCTGGAAAAATATTACTAATACTTTAACTCTGTGAAAACAAAATCACCTAGGATAGTGTTGTGTGGTGCGGTCTGCACCACTTTATTCGTGTTCTCAATTTACGTAGAAACAAAAGCATAAGCTCCATTTGGGTTACAGATGCCTTTTTACACACCCAGCATTACCATAAATGTATCTATGGGTGCACGATATTTATCAAATGTGATATTACAATATCAATTTCGATATTTTAAAACAATAGGTTATGGGCTAATGCATTAAAATATATTCATCATAACATATCAAAACAACGCATTTTGGAATTGTACAACAGTAATTCCATGAGGCCTTCTATTTGGCCAAGTAATGTTTCCTCTTCGATCTATATTATGTCATTAACTTCCTCAGCTACACATCTTACTTTTCTCTCTAAATCCAACACAATAAAGCCACACAGCCAACGGATGCATCTCTCCACAAAATAAACTGAATATTGCACTTGCTGCAACATTTTCGATATGATATTACGCAACGTGATATCAAGTTGGCCATCAAGAGTGTAAAAAGTGACAAAAAGTGTAACTTACAATCGTTGATTCCACATTTAATACAAAATCAAGGGAGGCACTTTAAATTCTAATGTCGCAAAGACATGACATCACTTACATGCGTATCTCTCTGTACACGGCATTCTGTAGATTTCTTTCCCAGCCTGTAAAAAAACATTAACATGCTCATGTAAAAAACAAATGAGATTTCAAAGCAGTCGGGACATTGATGACGGTAAATGTGATTTAAAAAAAAAAAACACTAGGTAAGGTGTGCTCACCTGATGCTTTGAGAAAATTACGCACGTCCTCTTTAAGAGACTCCAATTTAATTTCAGGTTGATGCAAACACTCCTAAGTGGTAATAAAACAACTACAGTATCATTTAAAAAGAAAATAAATTAAACAGTTTCTGCTTTGTATTCAATGTTTTAATTAGACCTCTAACACATACGAATAAGCTCCATGTGGACTATATCTGTCCAAAATGCCCTTACATAGCCTAAGTGCCTACATCATCCATGTATGCAGAGCCGATATGTTCTAGCTGTGGAATGACGTCTGACAAGGCGGACGGCATTCAGGGTTGCACCTGTTTCTCTCCCCTGCAGAGCTAGCTAACGTACTCACTTTGGCATGCATCTCAATCTGAGAGTGTAAATGGGTTCCTTTTAATCGCTGGACAATATGTGCGACTGTCAGTGATAACTCGGTCTCCTCGTCCATCGCTGTCAAAGGTCGCTTCACACAACTACAGCAGTAAAATGCGTGTCCCTTTATCTGCTGCATCCAGCAACCATTGCTGTTGTTACTTAGCAACTGAGGGACCGAAAATTTGCTGTAGCTTTGGGGGAACAAGGACAGGCAAAATTGGTTCCTAGCCCGACTCTAGACCATCTATCTATTCTAGACGGTCTCTGCACCAACAAATGCTTACATTTGAACATGTAATATTTAAGATGTGTGTAACATGGTGGTTACTGTATTTCTGTTTATTAGGCGACATCATTGAAAATAAATGCACATTTTGATTTCAATGATAGGCTGTGTTCATTTGTAAAGGTCTTACAAACATACATGCACCAAACTATAGACCTATAGGCCACTTTATTAACATGGCTTTATCTGTGACAGAATTGTAACTTGTCTGTTTTGTTGTGTTATTTATTTCTATTAAAGAAATAACCGTAGCCTAGTAGGTCTATTGTATATGTGTACATCATACCCTAAGCACATTATCAGACAATGACCATGATGGATATTTCACATGGGAATAATTAGGATGCAGCATAGGCCTAACTAACAGAATTATCTTTCGTGTTGTCTCTTTCGTGTTGTGTCTTCAATTGTTGAAAATATAAGACAAATTGCATTTTTTCCAGATTCTGACAATATTTGAATATAGATTGACATGCTATCTTTGTCGCATATGAATGATGGCTGTTAGAAGGGTGCCTTATTGTCTTCCAAAAGTAGGCTACACAGTTGTGAAAGGCGGTCTCTGCGCTCAAGAATGCAGTTGGCTATTACACGTTGTCCATTTATGAAGTATTAAGAGCAGAGCGACAGGCGCGCGGACTCTGAGCGCACAGATATTATTAGATATTTTTTTCCCAGATAAATAGTTATCATGTTTATGACCAGACAGTAAAGTTTTATGTAGCCTATTTTAATAGAGAGTAGTTGTAGGCTATAGACTAAACAAGTAGCCTACATGACGCAGTTGATTCCAGCAAGGAACGCTATTTTATAGTTTGGCTCTCTAACGGTCAACGCGTTTGGGAGCTATAGGGCGCTCCAGAGAACCGACATGGAGACCTATACACTGCACGACATGCTCATCAATTCTACAGATTTAAATGATATTTTGTGCAACTTTGGGATCAAAAATGTATCTGAATGCGATAAGATGGGTTTCTCTCCTGAACCGAAAGGTAAAACGACTTTGATTTGTTTAAATGGCTTATATTTTTGTTATGTCACATATAGATATTATACATAATGTATGTGTTTTCTGTCGTCCAATAGGCCTACATAATTGAAGTTGACTCGTAGAGCATTTGTCAAATTTCCGGTCAACGCGCAATAACAGATGCGGAGGTATTGCGCATACTAGCCATGCGTTCTTTCAGCCGCAAGCACTAAATGCGTGTTGCTGCAAAATGTTATCAAATAAGCCTACTTTTAAGTCTCTGAAGTGAACACGATATCAAAACTAAGGCTAATTGAAATTAAGTACAGCATCAGCTAAGCCATTTGATTATTCGATTATAAACTATTGTAGACTATTAAATAAAAATAAATGTGTGCCTATAGGTTTAGCCTACAAGTTCTGATTAAAATCCCGAATTTACAGGTCAGGTGTCATACGAATCCATTCCACTATAAATCTAAAAGATGATAAGAAATCACATCAGCATAATATAACATTCTTGGTCAAATTGTTGATCAATGGTCCTGGTCCAGTAGGCCTAATTCTGTGTTACCTCATATCCTACTGATTTTGTAGGCTACACAACTTCGAATATGATGGTATAGGCCTAAATCTCTGTTTAGGTAAAAGACTCATTGAGATTAGTTTATCTTTTATAAGGGCGACCTGGCCAAGAAGTATAAAATATATCCACATTTAACAAACATTTACACATACAATGTCAACCATTCAGTCACAGAACCACATCAAATTGAAAAGAATAAAAAGACATGTCAGTCATAATCAAAATCATATTCACGACCTAAATCGCCTAATCGTATGCTATTTATGTGTTGTTTTGGATTATGGTAAAAATGAAATGATTGTCTAATGTTTATTAGGCTGTCCTATATTCAATAATGTCTTCAAAAACAACTTAGATCAAAATAATAATGGGGTTCACTGTTGTCTACCTTTACTGTTTTGAATATACTCTCATACAACATATGTGGTTGTCGTTCTGCTCCTCAGACATCAGCCAAACGGTGCGCATAATCCTCTACAGCCTGATCTTCATCCTCAGCGCGCTAGGCAACGGCCTCATCATCGCCGTGCTGGTGAGGAATCGGCGTATGCGCACCGTCACCAACCTGTTCCTGTTGTCGTTGGCAGCCAGCGACCTCATGGTGGCACTGGTCTGCATTCCCTTCACCCTCATACCAAACCTCATGAGGGATTTTGTCTTCGGCGCGGGCATGTGCAAGCTGGTTATGTACTTCATGGGTGAGCGGCGCGGCTAGCGGCTTGCTTTCATTTCACCGTTCATGTGCCTTTTACACGGGCGGCCTGGCCAAGAGGGCAGCTCAGTTAAGATGCATTAGGTCTACACGTATGACACACAGTACAGTAATATGAGGTACGCTGTGTAGGGTCGTACTACAAGACACACCAGCAGAGCGACAGTTATAGTGACCAATGTAAACATGATGGATGTATTGAAAATAAAACATTTTCTTTTTAAAGTGTAACTGCACCCCAGCGCTGAGCCTGACTCCGCCCACTACAACTTTGAAAAATGTGTCAAGGAGATGACTGAGGGGAGGGGCTGAGAGGGGGACCCCCATTAACGTTAACATTTGAATTTGATGACGTATGAGCATACTGAGTGTACCGATGAAAACCAGCAAGGTCCTGGGGTGATGTTTAACGGATATGACGTGTAGAGTTCTGGTTTCAGCCCATAAAATGCAGATTTTTATTAAAACTGGAATTTTTGTCAATAATAACACCAGATCAATCCTATTACTTCGTTTACACCGTGTCACCGATACCGATCCAGCTATTTAAGTCAGTATCGGACCGATTTCCGATCTCAGTATCGTATCGGTGCCATCCCTCATACTTATCGGATGTTTTATTGTAGTCCCATAATGTAAATGGGTTAAGATGGGGTCAATAACATTATGTAAGGCAAAAATGAAAAAAAAACTATATTCATGCTGTATTTTAGCTTAATTTAATAAAGAGCAGTGTCATCCACATGGAATATTTAACCTGAATTGAAATCTCACAGGAGTTCTTTACATTTTAAAACCGCAGAGAATCCGCCGCTGCTGGACTGTGGTTACTCTAAGCAGCCAATGAGAATACATTACACAATTCTTTATTTCTCGCCTTTTCCCTGGGCTGAATAAATCGCTAAATTTGTCCTTAGTCGCTTTTTAGAATTGAAGTTGCTAAGAGGGTCTGAAAAGTCACTAAACCTAGCGACACAATCGCTAAATTGGCAACACTGAGTTTAGGGTTTAAGAGGTTTTAAAAATGTTTCAGATTAGCTCTGTCAATGTTTCTATAATGTTAGCCTGTATAGAGCCATACGTATGTTCACGCTGATGAATTCCCATATATTGACCATTCCAATACATTGTACTAGCCATTATATAAGGAGGGGTGCCTAATGCAGTCCATCTGATGCCATGAGATACAGAGTTCACATGCCTGTTCATCCCTTCCTGCCCAGAGGAAATGTAAACTGGATAATTCACTCTAACGATTTAATGAGCTTGGGCTATCACCCAAAAAATGCTCAATGTAATACATGGCATGGAACCATGCACAGTGAAGTCATTTGAAATAAAGTTGAATAAAGTCTTTACCTGGTATACCATAAAGGAACCTGTTTGGTGTCCTTAGTCTGGGTGTTTGTGTGCAGTGAAAACAGCACTGTCTGCGAGGTTGATTACCTCATTCGTCTGCATGGAGGATAGCCTGTTCACGTGGCTCTCCTTTACGACGGCACTCCACGATAACACGCGGTGTATTTATAGCTGTGCTTGTTACTATTAGAGCTAGATTGGAGTTAACTTGGAGTGTCTGTGATATCACAGTGCTGTCTCTGCTCAGCTATGTAAGACCAAGGTCACAAAGTGAAGTGACACGATAGGGCATAAAAGATTCAAATGAAAAGCTTGCTACTGCATGAGTAAACCTGTCGCCAAATGTCTGTCGCTAGTTTCTAGAACACTGCTGTTTATGTAAACACATTAAATTAGATACTAATCCTTTAAAGTGTGGGCTTTATACAAAACATGTTTTGGAATGCTTTTGAGGTGTTATTTTAGTGATGTGAAAACAGTGGATTCATATTCTTTGTTTCTATGTGAAACAATGACACTAGAAAGAGTCAGAATCTGTGATACTGTCTAAATCACAACTAGGCACAAATCATACTCAATGTATTGTTCACATTAGCCCACCCATAGGTACTGAGACACACCCGCTCGCCCCCTTGAGGGGTATGTCCCCCCATGTCTGTCCCAGATTACAAACTAGATTGCCATTTTCAGATGAGCCTAAAGATAGTGGAGTATGAATATGAAAAGTGAAATATTTCAAAATGTATGTGGAATATTAACATATACTTATGTCTGAGTAATCATATAAAATGATTACCCCTCAATTGTTATGACCAAAATCATATTGTGTACGGTATATACAGTCTATGTATGAAGTCACAGAGGATTTGTCCATTTATATATACAGTCTATGGTGACGTCTCAGAGGGTCTGTCCATTTATATATACAGTCTATGGTGATGTCACGGAGGGTTTGTCCATTTATATATACAGTCTATGGTGACGTCACAGAGGGTCTGTCCATTTATATATACAGTCTATGGTGACGTCACAGAGGGTTTGTCCATTTATACATACAGTCTATGGGCAAAACCAGTGCTTCTTGGGCCACACACACACACACATGCATCAACCTGCATGTGTGTGCATGTGCGCATCTGTTTTCTGATGTTCTCCTAGGTCCCTAATGTGTCCCTAGCTGTCCTAATTTGTCTCTAATGTGTCCTATTTGTCCCTGTCTTATTGTGTCCTAAAGTGTCCATAATTGTGTCACTATTAGTCACTATATGTCTTAATGTGTCCATGTGTCCTAATGTGTCTCAATGTGTCCCTAATGTGTCATAATGTGTCCTAATGTGATCCTAAATGTCCCTAATGTGTCCTAATTGTGTCACTATGTGCCCAGGTGTGTCGGTGAGCGTGTCTACCTTCAACCTGGTGGCCATCTCCCTGGAGCGCTACAGTGCCATATGCAACCCGCTGAGCTCCCGGGCGTGGCAGACCAAGGCCCACGCCGCCAAGGTGATCTGGGCCACCTGGGCAGCCTCTCTAGTGCTGATGCTGCCCTACCCGGTCTCCAGCACACTCAAGCCCTTCCTCCGCCTCGACAACAGCACGGGACATATGTGTCGCCTAGCATGGCCCAACGACTTCATACAGCAGTCCTGGTGTGTGTGTGTGTGTGTGTGTGTGTGTGGGGATGACAGATCTCAGTGTCTGACCAACGTGAACTCTTTGGCCCCTGAATTTTCTAAATCTGTGTGTGTGTGTGTGTGTCTCTTGGGATCACAAGGGGTCACAGAGTTCCTAAAGCCCCAGACACGCTTCACACAGTTTGTTCATCGCAGATCGCTTTGTAAACTGGTCACTAGTTTACATCCCAGGCACTGGTTGCCTAGGTATCCCTGTCGTATATATTTCCCTCCCAAAATGTTTCAGTCGTCCGTCAGTCGACGATATCCTTAGCTCCCAATGGTAGTCGCCTCAACCGCGCGTGTCGCTGTTATCTCGTAACCCGCCCACTTTTGACGTTGTTCGTCACCACAAGGTGCTGAAAATCATTGTTCCATTGCCTCTCGTCGCTGCAGCGCTTTTAGTCTGGTCATTTAGTGTGTACTGCTTAATGCACGCTAATAAAATGAGGCCAAAACGTATAGGCATGATCTGCATCTACAGTATATAACATGTACGTATTAGACGGTATTAAGATATTCCTTCCCTGCAGGTACGTGTCTCTGTTGCTTTTGCTCTTCCTTATACCCGGGGTAGTCATGATGACAGCGTATGGACTCATCTCTCTGGAGCTGTACCGCGGCATCAAGTTTGAGATGACCAACAGGAAATCCAGTAGAGGTATGAGAGGGGGGACGATCTGACGTTGAAATGTCAACATTTTGGTTTAGGAAACTAGGAAGGCTTTTTAGGAAAGCAATTTTTACAAATTTTACAAATTTGCGTAAATATTGTCCCCCCACCCCCCACCCCCCACCCCATCCCCCACCTACCTTGCCAACGCGTAACTGCCAGAGAGACAAGCCAGCACTGGTAGCATCAAGCCGGGCGACAGCGACGGCTGCTACCTCCAGCCGTCCAAGAAGAAGAGCCTGACGGGGGTCCCGGCCCGCGGGGGGGGCGTTGTGGGTTCCAGGGCCCGGTTGAGCCGCGTCTATAACGGCGGCGGCAGCTCCACGACCCAGCTGGTGGCCAAGAAGCGCGTTATCCGCATGCTGCTGGTCATCGTCCTCCTCTTCTTCCTGTGCTGGACGCCCGTGTTCGCCGTCAACGCCTGGCAGGCGTTCGACCGCCGCTCCGCCCACCGCCTGACGGGGGCGCCCATCTCCTTCATCCACCTGCTGTCGTACACCTCGGCATGCGTCAACCCCATCATCTACTGCTTCATGAACAAGCGCTTCCGTCGCGGCGTGCTGGCCACCTTCGCCCGCCGCCGGGGGAGCCGTGGGGAGAGCCCGGCGAGTCCGGCCGTCGTCTTGGCGACCCGTCGCGGGGGAGGAGGGGCGCAGGCGCCGGGAGGGCCCGGGAACGCGGACAACGGCTTCGCCCGGCTCAACGGAAGTGGCAGTGGCGGAGGAACGCGTTTTACCTGCAGCAGTGTCCGCGCCTCAGCATGGAGCGAGCTGACCTAAACCTGCTGTGTGTGTGTGTGTGTGTGTGTGTGTGTGTGTGTGTGTGTTTGCGTATGAGGTATCTGATAAAGAGGGCGTTATTCAATGGTGGAAACCTGTGTGTGTTGGGGGTTTGTGGGGGGCAACTACTTTATGGCCCAACAGGCCGCTGCAGCTCATCGTGTCGCAGTGGTTGGCGGTTCCTGTCAACAAAGGACTGCTCGTGATCCACATGGGGGCAGTATGGAGTTGGGGCTTGAGGTGATCTGCTGTTGTGTATATATAGACCCCATACTGCACACTTCACCAACATATTATGCGCATGTATGCAGCTCAGCAACATTTGTCCACTTAAATATAGATCAATTATCTATTTTGCAATTATCCTACATGATTTCACCTGCATGTGCCCTAGATGATCATTTCTCCTATCATTTTTTTTTACCAGTATCTTTAGAGCAGTAATACAACCCATATAATGCACTTTTGTCATTTTGGTCAGTTTTTGACAGACGTACATATTTCTGGCACAACACATCAGTAACATTTTTGTCGGCTAACAAAAACAGAAACTTGCGTTGAAGCTGGTGTGTGACAGGATGCACTACTAACATTGTAGGCAATTCAGAACTAACTTTATATAGCTGCTGAAGTGAAATAATTCAACATAATAGATGTTACATACAGGCAGGGACAGTGTGCAAGCTAGGCCTACTGGAGGGAAACATATTTGGCGCTAACAACATACAAAATTCTGTTACCTAGCTAAAAACATTCGATTTTTGATATAAAAAGTTATTTCTGGGTTGCCCATCTTGTGCATCCCATAATGTGAACATTTTATGAGTATTCGTTGTACTGTATATGATTATGTAAACCATATGATTATAATTGCTAATTGTAATTGACTGAGGTCTAGTAGCACATTTCTTTTAAAGGGCCTTGGCAGGTGATGAAAAATGAAAGATTTTGTAAATAGCATTAATTTCCCACAGGCACTAGAGATAACGCTAGTTCACTTTTTTTTTTTGTTAAATCGGTAGCTTTGAAATAGTCCTCTGGTGCCCACCGAGTCATTTTGCTACCCTTGAGCCATTGTTTACATGTGTGCGCGCCATGCGTTATGCAAAGACCTTATCATTCCATGGGACTCTTGGCAGCTGTTAATGTTTTCCCCAACTCTACAGCCTCATATTGTGTCTCACACACACTGCTGCAAATTATTTTTCAACTCGTTTATCCCGATATCGCAATATTTTGTCAACCATGTGGTCCATTGGCTAATATAGCCACTTATAGGGCAGGAGTTTGTATCGGGTGTGTCGTTGGCGTTACACACTGTTACAACACGTAGCCTAAATGTTTGGGATGCTGCATGCAGACAACTCCGATGTAGAGAATTTCTGACCTACTAGAATAAGTACAATGGAACGCCACTCCAAGTCGAAGTTCCCACTTGAACGTGGAGCCACTCTGGCAAATTCATATACCCTGACTTCCTTGTTTGACGTCACAACAATGGCGTTGCCTACTTACATGGAGGCACATACGTAAACAGTAGCTTCAATTAGAAGGCAACTTAAAGTACATGCATTTGCCTGTATTCATTAAAATAATACATGCTAACCTATGGTAAAACCTGTTCTATGTAAATTGAAGTAAAAATAGCCTGTCATCACCAATGTTATTAGGTGGTTTCTGTATTTTGTTTACACCATGCACCTGGAACGCTTTGAGGTCAGAAATCAGACATTTGAACTGGGAAATATCCGACCTCCAAGATGGCTCGAATGCAGCATATAATGTATTAGCTATGTCATCCAAGTAGTCATAATAAAAGTTTGTTAAATGTTTTCTGACCATGCTTTCTGCTACAAATGTACTCTTGGAAAATACAAAACACTCAAATAACCAAATAAAGGCTTTTACATATGTGCACAATACTGTAATCCTTATCCTGAGTAACCCAGAGACAGACCAAAATAGACAAAGGACATTTTATATCACATTTTATTCATTTTTTATGCCAATATTGCCACTTTTTCCATGTTTTTTTTATCCTTTTAATAACAGGGATTTGAGCATGAACTGGAACTTCAATATGTACAAAACAAAACAACAAAAACAAAATCGCATGTTATCAAAAAACTGTCCCCTTGTTTTGACGTTATTGCTAAATGTTACAAACGGCACAGGCCTCTACCATCAGTAACCCTTGAAGCACTGAGTATACTAACACACGGACACCTTTGCGTACTGTTACTAGAGTAATACACGGACAAGAGTGACAGAACATGAACAAGAGAAGGCTGGAAAATAAACTACAACGAAAAGAAGCGAACAAACTATAGCAAAGCCAAGCGTGGGGGGGGGGGGTGAGAAAACTCCCAAGATGTACACATGTATAGACACGGAGGAAGAGAGAGAGATAAAGATCGGTTAGAGCGCTGTAGTGCAAACAGCCAAATAGTAAATTAAGGCTGAGTGCGACAGAGAAAGGCTACACACACACACAGACACTTTCCATTTGTTTAAAGCTGCCTCTTACTCTGCCCTGTACCTTATAGCAGTGCATGAAAACTACGTTATAAAAGACATTTGGCATATTAGAGGATACATATATTGTTCAGAGCTCATTATAAAAATAAAAAATAAAAACATTAAAAAATAACAGCTGCTTTTGGAAGAAACTGAGAACAGATGCACAAACAAAAGGAACTTCTCAGTTCCAGATATACGTTTGCAAAAAACATCACAAAACAAATTCACAAGTGAGATGGAGATTTCGTTTCCTTCTCAAAACAAAACAACGTGCAGGGTTGACTGCGTGCGTTTGAGAACGCATGTAACTTTGGAGAGACCACATTAAAACGGCCCAATCCCTTGAACGCCTCAACACGTGGGGAGAAATGTTGATCCTCGTCAAGTAAGACTGTGGCACACGCCCCCCCCTTTAACACACACACACACACACACACACATCACATCACTAACTGAAAACCAGCTCGGATTGTCAGAGGAATGTGTTTAAAATATACACATTTAACCCTCTAGTGTGAGCCGATGTGACTGGAACACTCGTGAAGAGTTAGGGGTGTGTGTGTGTGTGTGTGTGTGTGTGTGTGTGTGTGGGGGGGGGGGCGGCTACTGCAGCCTTTAGAGCCAACTCAGTATGTAAACATAACCAAAAGCCACGTAGATATCTAAGCTGGTAGCCATGGCGCTAATACAGAAGCTATATTAAAAATGACATGGGATTAAAAAGATCAAGATAGTATTCTTACAGTAACAAAGAGTGAAATAAAAAAGTTAAAATCTACAGTTAAGATTTGGTTACCTCCATCCTGCAGAGTAAAGGGGTCACGGGCTGCAGAAATTTACTTTTTAATTAATAAGCGCAAGATAAATTACATTTAATTCCCAAATGAAAAATAAAAAATATCGGTTTCATGCTACACCACCACCGAAGCATTTAGGTTGATAGCACCTGTCTTAACAAGAACATTCTCAAACAGTTTGAGGACAGACAGACGGATGGCCATTTTTTCTAAAATACACCTCAGGCCAAACTAGGCAGCAAGGGCAATAATGCACTTATTTCATTTTTTTATATATATATATATATTTTTTTGACATTGAATAAAGACATGGGGAGGCTATGTAGCAATAATTTAAAAAATATCAAAATAAAACATTTATCGACAGACAGGTGAAATTGGGGGGCCAAGAGAAAAGGGGCACATTTGTACATTGAATGGGTTGCGAGCAAAGCAGTTTTGCTCCTTGCCTATTTTAACCCTCGCGCTGTCCTATGGGTCAAAATGACCCGGTGCACTTGCCAGTAGCGGGCAGCAACCACAACACG
>JAODUH010059193.1:7330-17850 GCA_027564835.1 Typhlichthys subterraneus | reverse complement strand
TCCCCCCCCATCATGTATGTGTGTGTCTGCCTCCACAGAGACCTGCACTCCTATCTTCTGGGGGAGCAGGAGGAGGAGGGAAACCAGCCTGTGAATAACAACAACAATAATAACCCACCTGCTGGTCACCACCACAACAACAACAACCCAGCCCCGGCTGTAGGCGAGGGGCTGCACGCCGCACATCAAGCCATTCTCCAGCAGGGGGGGCCTGTGGGCTTCCAGCCGTACCACCGGCCTCTCCGCTTCCCACTCCGGGTGAGACTAGTGGAAGCCTTGGAAACTGGCCATTGCATTTCTGGAATGTCATGGAATTTTACAAAGAATATTTCAGATATGGAAAGTCAGGGAATTTTAACATTTTCTTTTTTGTTTTTTGGTAAAATTGTGGAATATCAGGGCTGCCCTCTGTATAGATTCTTTTTTTTTATATAGTATATATGCACAATGTTTTCTTAATAATTCCTCTTGGCCAGCATCCTAATCCTTATAACCTCCCAAGTATTTATCATGGTTTCCACCACAGTTAAGTATGGAAAGTGCCAACACCACAACCACCCCTGACATCTAAGTACTTCTAAGAGCTTCTGGCCTTTCATTAAATACATAACCTATCATTGTAACCAGAAAAAGAACATCCCCCTTTGTTACTAGTAACTCTCCACTTTTCTTTTGCTAGATTGTGCTGCTGATAGCATTCATGTGCGTCACCCTGCTGGTAGCTAGTCTGGTGTGTCTGACTCTGCCAGGTAAGATATGGAGCCCGTACGGACACACACATACACCACAATTACAGGGTGGGCATCTGCATTCCTATGGCAGAAATAGTAGTTTAAAAAAAAACTAGATTTTCAGCCCAAGTTGTAACACAGTATAACTTAAGGGCTATGTATGAGTGCTCACATTCAGTATTGTGGGTCATGCATACTGGCAATGATGCAAACCCTTCCAATGTTGCGTCTGCAGTGTTCACCGGGCGCTGGCTGATGTCCTTCTGGACAGGGAGCTCCAAGATCCACGAGCTGTACACAGCAGCCTGCGGCCTCTACGTCTGCTGGCTGTCTATCCGCGGCATCACGGTGCTGTTGGCCTGGATGCCTCAAGGTCGCATGGTCATCATGCTCAAGGTCCAGGAGTGGACGTTCATGGTGGGTATTGCAGGCTTATACTAAGGCAGGGTCAGTCATTTTTGCTAACTTCCAGCTCAAATCAAAACGGTATCGCTCCGCGGTCCTCCTCCGCGGCGGCGCATCACACACAGAAACGCGTTGTGAAGCACAGCGTAGTGCTGCGGCTTTGTTGACATGAGCGGTGTTCCCCATTTTGTACATGTTACTATTTACAGAGCCAGGGCTGTGTAGAAGACACAACACGCACAGAGTACGGTAAGCTAACAAAATGCGAGGAGATATTTGGTGAATTTGGCAAAAAGTGTATTAGCTTACAATAACTGATTTTAACTTTAAGTTGGCCTTAACTCGGCCAGGTAGATAACACTCCCACTTTAAAAGGCAAAGTCAGCGTTTGGAGGCTAGTGCAGCTTTTGTGAAATTCAGCGAATATCTACTCGTGGTCCGCTAGCTGCCCGTTGTACACAGCCATGGCTATTATAAATGGAAACGATGTGGGTGCGATGTGGGTCGATGTGGGTCCTAAACATGGCAATGTGTTTCCAATGTGTGGGGCGAAGCTTCTGAGGGGAGCAGCCTATGGCGTTGAAGGGAGAGGTGTTTTTGTTTTTGTGTGTGTGTGTGTGTCTCCAGAATGACTGTCATCTAAGTAATATGTTGGCGCTCATGTTGTAGCAGTAGTGTGCAAACCTGCCAAGTGCTACGAATAGCATCCCTGGAGATTACCAGGGACAGATGCACATTAGCTCCCAGCACCAGAGAGAACTATCGGGGAATGAATGGGGTTCTTCCAGCTGGAGCGCTGCTAATGCCGTGTGTCCCGTACGTGTCTGCAGATCCTGAAGACCCTGGTGGTAGCTCTGCTGGTGGCGGGCGTGATCCCACTGCTGTTGGGCCTGCTGTTTGAACTGGTCATCGTGGCACCGCTCAGGGTACCCCTGGACCAGACACCACTCTTCTACCCTTGGCAGGTAGGAAGCTGTTGCTCAGTGTGTTACACCCTCCCTCCCACCACAGTCCAAACCAGGCATGTCAAACTCAAGGGCGGATGCAGTTATATCCGGCTCGCGAGAAAATCCTCATGTCTATCATAACTGGCCCGTCGGTATTATATAGTCTCCCTTAAGAAATTGCCAAAACAGAAAGATGGGTATCTGATGGGTATATTTACTTGCATTAGCCGTAAACCAGTTTGCCATGTTTGTGGAGCTGCCGTGTCCGTAATTAAAGAGTGGATGACATAAGACGGGACTACGAGAAACAGTCCCAGCTCTTTGTTTTGGCCCTCTCTGCAATTGAGTTGACACCCCTGGTCTGTCCTGTTCAGCTCACAGTAAGCAGCATTGGTGGTGTTTTTATGTGAAAGCGTTGAACGATATGAAAAATGGGCGTTCACACTTGCCTGTTGTTTGCTGTGTTCATGTCTCAAGGACTGGGCTCTCGGAGTGCTACATGCCAAAATCATCGCAGCCATCACCCTCATGGGCCCTCAGTGGTGGCTGAAGACCGTCATCGAGCAGGTGGGTTTGATCTACAGCTGTGGATCTCAACCACAGTCTAGGAGTAAGGGGCCTGTGTCCACCAAACCCGTTTTTAGCGCCGAGAGTGCCCACAGCCTCAATTTCAGAGCGCTTCTCTCCAGCGCTTATTGCTATACTAGTACTATAGGAAGCACCAACTGGTCTCGAAACTGTGGTGGTCATTTGTGACCAAAATGTATTTAAATATTTCAGTTTAGAAATGATCTTCTCTGTCTGAGAAAACACAAATCGCCCGTAACATTTTCTTTTATCGTTAGCCCTGTAAGACATGACTGTGTGTGTGTGTGTGTGAGGCCCAGGTCACTCTTGTATGGAGCTCCCCTCTAAGTACAAACGCTGTCCTCAGGTTTACGCCAACGGCATCCGCAACATTGACCTGCACTTCATCATTCGTAAGCTGGCCGCCCCGGTGATCTCAGTGCTGCTGCTGTCCCTGTGTGTGCCCTATGTGATCGCGGCAGGGGTGGTACCAACTGTAGGTAAGGATGCACGATGTTGATGTTGCTGCAGTGTTTGGGTAGGAGAAACTACACTTGTGGTTAGGCCTGTCACAATAATTACTATATCACCTTATCGTACGATATATGGAAATGACCTCGATCATTGTTCTGACCAGCGATGACATTGTATTTACACGCGTGTTGCTGACATGAGTTAAAGTGCTGCGCTGCTCCTGCTCTTCGTTTCTGTTTCTCTCTCTCTCTCACACACGCACACACGCACAGAGCAGACAGCGACAGCTGATACGTGTTCCTCAAGGCCAATGGGTATTGTGTTGTTTAGGTAGATGTGTTTTTCCCGGCGACTGCTTAATTCCAGCAAACTACATTTAGAAGAGTAAATGGGGAAATACGGCATTTGTTTTATTCGCTTTAAGGTTTGTAGCCTACCTATTTTGCCAAGCAATTAAACTGGTGTAGCCAATCACAACAAATAATTAATGTCACATGACAATAGTGGAACAGAGGTGCAAACAGTTTTCCGTTTGCTTGAGCAGCAAAAGGTTTGCTGCTGGTTAATATGTCTACCGGGCTACAGAAAATATGGAATATGTCGGCCTACGTAATTCACAACCAACCTTTACCATGACAGTGTGTTGGATGCTTGTTTTGACAGTAGTATGCTACTATTACTATAAAATGTTTCATGTAAACTTCTCCCTGCTTCCCTTGTCGTCTCCTTGGGTCTATACAGTCATTCCACCCTGTTCTTTTCTGCCCTTAAAATGACAATATTGTTTATCGCAATTATTTCTGGGACAATTAATCGGCCAACAAAAAATAGTTATCGTGACAGGCCTACTTGTGGTTTTGGTATGAGTGTAGACATGTGTTGTGTAGGCCATTGAACCGCTAGTTGTTTAATGGTTTATGTGTGTGTGTGTGATAAATTCCTGTTACAGGAGTTACCCCCGAGATGGAGATTTTGATGCAGAGGAGAATCTACCCCTTTCTCTTGATGGTGGTGTCTCTCATCGGTATCCTGTCCTTCCAGATTCGCCAGTTTAAACGTCTTTATGAACACATCAAGAATGACAAGTACGTAGCATCTATTGGTAGAAAACTAAAGGTTTATCCTATTCCAGGGAAAAGATATGTGACATATAATACAATATTACACATACTTTTAATATTGGACACACACTTTGGAAAGCATTGAATTTAATCTGAAATGGGTAAATGAAAACATGAATAAGACTTTATGAGAAGTCAATTCAGCCTCTGAGATATCAAATTGCAATGCACGTATGATGTCCAGTCTGCAGCCCAGTACAACGTAACCCCTTGCCCTCGTACTCTGCAGGTACCTGGTTGGTCAGAGGCTCGTCAACTATGAGCGCAAAGCGGCAAGAACGAGCTCTGTTCCCCCATCTAACCCTGTCCCCATTGTGGAATAGTTCGTGTGAGAAGTCACGTTTTGCACCTGAAAATTCCAGCCTACACGTTTCTTTGCAGAATTTCAAATTGGTCCTTCGACTGAATCCTTTTGAACTTGATATTTAGGGATTTGATAGATGTCAATAACAAAACTTTGGTAGGATGTTTGTTTATATGCAAGGAATGAAACACCCTGGGTCCGATCTGAAGGAGTACACTGTAATGTTGAAGGGTTGCAGGTTTAATTTGAAACGTATGTATTGTGGTGTCCATGCCTTGCTTTGTAAAGTGCTGCCTAAGAACTGTACATGTGTAAATACTTTGAACGCAAACATTGTCTTAAAATAAGATACATTGATTAATGCAATGACTATTGTACATCTTAAAGTATATGTATATTAATTTATTAAATCAAATTGACAATTTATTATTGTGCCATTAATTTCTATGCATCTGGTATCCATTGAGAATGGGTAATCACAATTAAGATGAATACGTTCAATACATAAATTTAGGCGGGGTGATTGCCTCATCCTTGGGGATCAGTGGAGAATCCAACACAACTCCAAACTCACTCCGGAGAACATCAGGGATCTCTTCATCTTTAAGTTCCCTCGTGGTGGTTTTCACTTCCCTGTCGGTTCCAGCTGAGGGAAATGTCGTGGTGGTCAATTTGTGACCGATGTAGGTGACCCTTCCATCAGCTTTCAGAATAGAGCACAGCGACTTGCAGAAGAATATGGAGCTGGGAGAGCTTTGATGATAGTCACACATCTGAGCGAAGTCTTCAAGTTGTCTAGGTTCAAGAGTGAACTTATAGACCTCTGTCCAAACTCCAGATTCAACTCTACCCACATCCCCTTGCCACTCTAGGAAGTGTAAGCCTTGATCTTTTCTAATTCGATAAACTCTATGGCCTTGCTTCTGAGGCTTGCAGGTATCTAGTGAAAGAGGAAACTGGAACCCCGAGGCGCCAAATCCAACATCGCAAAGCCACTTCTGGCCCTCAAGGGACACCATTAAGATCAAGTGGTCGAAAGGTGGCCCATATCGGCAGGTACTCGAATTCCTCACATGTCCTGAGAGCAGAGTGACGTCGAAGCCCATTTTTGACAAAAGCCAAGAGAAGAGGCCATTATTCTCGTAACAGAAGCCACCACGATGTTGGTTCACAATTTTGTGATATAGAAGTTTAAGGTCCAAAATCACTCTGCCACCACTGTGCAATGTGAGGCTTTCAAATGGCACTGACAGCAGGTGACAGCTGTGCAACAACTGCAGCGCGTCCAATGTTGACTCAATTGGTGCAGCATAACAAATCCTCAATAAATATTCCTCTAAATCCATCACAAAGTCTAATATTTTCTGAAACAATTATACATACAGCCGAACAATGAACCATACTAGTTTGTCCATGTTCCTGAATCCCAGTGGACTTTCACATTAGCCTGCTTTTATTTTTTTTCTTCGTGAGCGTTCGCATCTTGTGTTTTCCTGCTTCCCTTATGTGAAACTATTTCTGTATCGATCGGTTCGTTCGTAACACGTAAAATTAGAAAACGTAATCTGTGGGTTTGTTAAAATAGCTGCGAACACGCCACGTCGACTCCAAAAACCTTATTCAATTTTACCAACCTCAAGGAAATAAAATCGGGTGCTGACGTAGCGCGACACTCCTTTTTTTCCCAGTTTCAGTGGAGAAAGATGGCGCCCACTCACGTATTGAGATGCTGTCAACGGGGCTTAGCATGGATACCTGTGATATTCATCGCACTGGTCGTCTGCTGGTCCTATTATGCTTATGTAGTGCAGCTCTGCATATGTAAGTACACGTCCTGCGGTCGGTGGTTGTCTATTTCTATGATGAAGCCCTAGCGATATATGTTTTGATACCGGCGCTGCTGACCATCAGGAAGTAGCCTAAATGCGTTTACGCTTTACTTCAGTAATGTTGACCAGCTTTCCAAACATTACTACTTTTATTTTGTGATTATTTTCTTTATTTACGAGGGACAGGTAAACGGAAAAGTTGTACTGTGTCGATTTCCGTCTTGTCTATTGTTCTGCCGCTTACCGTAGACTATAGTGAGCGCTGTCTGATATGAGGTATCCTATTGCACTGTACGGTACCGTACTATCCAACTGGCTTGTTTGCCATCTAATTATTAAATGGACTGACTTTGCTGCTTAGCCTGCCACCAGTCTCTGTAAGAAAATCAATGCAATTTCCTCTTTATTATTTACTCACTTAATTATCAAATTGGTGAGGCTATTTCTGAGGTTGACGATAGAAACGCTGAGAGTACAGTTCCAGTTGATGTGCTTGTGCATGTGAAATCATTTAATGTATTCCTCTTAAACTATTTTAATATAATCCGTTTCTAACGTATGTCCTGTTTTTTGTACAGTCACCATAACAAGCTTAGGAGAGCAGAGTAAGTGTTTGCTTATTTAACTTTTTTAGACATTGGGTAGTTTTGGCTGTCCTATTTGCTCAGACAACATGCAGTCTTTGAAGTGGCAATTGAACGCGCCACTGTATGCTCACCTCAATATATGATCGGGGTTGATTTAATACTTTATCTTATTTTCTCCCTCCAGTTGTCTACCTGGTGTTCTTTCACATATCTTTCATCATGTTTGTGTGGTCCTACTGGAACACCATTTTCACTAAACCTGCCAACCCCTCCAAGGAGGTACGTTTTATTGTAGAGAACAGCCTGTTGTGTCTGTATATTTTTGTTTTTAATGTTATCTGACAAGCAGTTGTGATACATTTGAAGCGTTTGTTTTAGTTGTAAATAAACTATTGCCTAAATAATGGTCAACAAACATGCAAGCAGAACAACATTTAGTTGATGTACTTATTTGCAATATACTTTACACACAAACCTTATGTAGTTCTATGACACAAACATACACATTGAGCATGCTATCAATCAGTTCCCCAATTGTCTGGTTGTAAAAAATATTCTATTGTTTCATGACACTTTTAACATTCTTGCAGATTATATACCTATTTAAAAGTTCACATTTTGGACAGGGTATTTCTAGTCTGATGAATTGGCATTTTTTTAAATCCCTCCCTTAGCCAAATACTCACAACCAATGTCCTTGGATCCAAATTCAATGTATACAGTTTAACAAAGCGCACATTCTCACATAACAATTTTGACTTTGGCGGTCATTTGTGCTTTGCTAATTAATGTAACTTTCAGATGAAATACGGTACCCTGAATGCGACCTGTATTAAATGGTAACGGTGACAAATACTCCCACAAATTTTATAAAATCAATGCCCTCCATGCCCATTAAATGCAGCAAAAAATTTTGAAAGTAAGTAGGTTTGCCTTTAGTCATTCAATAAAAACCGTTTGCAGGGCGTTAGAAACATTCAATACACTGAACTATTCGCCTTGTGTGACCCACCTGTCTCATACTCCTGAATTTAACAGCCAACTGCCTTTTAAAAAAAAATGTTTTAAAGAGGTTCTTCAGTTTGAGATATCACACTTCACTCCTCATTAGCTCTCTGTCCATCTTTGTTGTTCTTCTTTAGTTCTGCCTGCCCAAGCCTGAGAAGGACCGCTATGAGAAGGAGGAGAGGCCCGAATCTCAGCAGGAAATTCTGTGGAGAGCTGCTTCTTGCTTGCCTCTCTACACTCGCACTGGGGCCGGAGGTACATCTGGGGTTGTTTTACTAACAGCATTTTGCCTAGATCTCACATTTTGTCACTGACAAGTGACATATTTGTGTATGACGAAATGGTAGTCTGAATGATCTGATTCTGGTGGATTTATAAAAATCTATATTAAGTAGTTCTACACTGCTGCCACATCACAAACCATAATGCATCATGGCTGTGTATAGTGATCATGGACGTGCATTTGTTTACGCGATACAGCCATCCGCTACTGTGACCGCTGTCAAGTCATCAAGCCAGACCGCTGTCACCACTGCTCTGCTTGTGACATGTAAGAACCACCTACTATGTTTACATTAAACAAAAAAAATGTGCCCATTGGCATTAAACTTAAAGCCGTTCTCCTACCATTTAAACTATCATGAAATTAGATTTAAACAGTATTTACGGCCTCTTAGTTTCAATATGCGTCTTAAAGTTCTGTCTTTCTCCCTAAACCAGGTGTGTTCTGAAGATGGACCACCATTGTCCCTGGTATGTTGATATGCTTTTCTTGGCTGTCTTGGTCCTGTGACTCAAGTCAAAGTTGCATAAAGGGATACTGAACTTGAGTAAATATGTAGGTCTACAATAAACGCTGTCTCCTAATTGATTATTCCCATCCCGAACGTAAAGTTCAGCCTCACCATTTTATGTCAAAAGCATTCTCACTTAGTCTTCACCATTTTATGTCAAATGCGTTCTCTGCGCCAGCCAGAAGAGGTGACACCCCATCTTGACGGTCACTTGTGTGTCCGTGTGTCCGTCCAGGGTGAACAACTGTGTCGGGTTCTCCAACTACAAGTTCTTCATCCTCTTCCTGGCGTACTCGCTGGTGTACTGCCTGTTCATCGCAGCCACGGTGCTGCAGTATTTCATAAAGTTCTGGACGGTGAGTAACGATGCGCTGGCCGTCCGCCTACGCGCTCTTCGCCACAGCTTGCCTGCGTGTTTGTGTGGGTGTGAGACAGCTGGGGGTTGGCGACAGGTAGCATACTCCAGTGTCTTAAGTGGAGTGTCTAGTGGAGACTCTATTTGAGAACCGTTCCGTTGACAGACAGTGTCGATGGAATCAATAGCAGGCCCCCTTCGAAACAACATTTAAAGATTCACACAGGCACCTGTTTCCGTTCGGATCAAGGCCGCACGTGGGGATGTATTTATTTCAGATGCCATCACGTTATTGCTGTCGCAACCAACCTGCCAATCACCTGCTTCGATTGGGCCAGGGGGTGCTCTACCACACTGACGGTTTTGTTTTGTAATTTTTTTTTTTTTTTTTTTTTTTTTTTGAGTTCCCAGACTGCTCTGTAAAGCAGAGCTAATTGTAGAGGACTTCAGGATGGCTTTATCCAGGCTATCTACATAAAGACAAAGTATGCTCTCTTCTCCCCCGACCCCTTGCAATGCCACTGCAGAGGAAGCAGTACTGTATGCATCCTCCCGTCCATTCTGCTTGGTACGGAGCCTCTCTATCGCATCTGTCCCCTTGCACCCCTTCACCCTGGTCTGCCTTGCCTGGTTGTCGCACACTGCTCCATTGTTCTGCTCTCTGACTCCGTCTCTCTCCATTGAGTGGTCTTCCAGCTTTCCCCTCCTTCGCAGTGTTCTCCCCCTCTCCTCCTTCTCGACTTCACCGCCTGTTTCCTCCTGTTCCATCACTCCCTCCACTGCTCCCCATACCCCCACCCCCCCCCCCCCCGGGCCTCTGTTCCGTGTTTCTCCTGGCTTCTTCTCACCCTATTTATAACCCCGTCTGCCTGCCTTGCTAACCTGTGTGTGTCTCTGTTTGTGCTGAAGCTTTGCCGGAGGAAATCGGCAGAGAACTGCCCGAAGGTAACAACAACCACCACGTCCAAACCATTAAGTGTCGGTGGTGTCGAATTCAACCCTGTTCTCTCTCTCTCTCTCTCTCTCTCTCTCTCGTTGATACTCATCTTCATCCTCCCTCCTTCCCCAGAATGAGTTGGCCGACACTCCTGCCAAATTCCACGTCCTGTTCCTCTTCTTTGTGGCAGCCATGTTCTGCATCAGTATTTTGTCTCTGTTCAGCTACCACCTGTGGCTCGTTGGGAAAAACAAGTCCACTATAGGTAACTAGTGCGCCTTCACACACCTGGGTAGGACCATTTTGGTTTTACTTTTTTATTTTTTATTTTTTTTATAAAAAGGACTAATCATCAGTATTTAAATACAAATTGACATTAATCGTAGAAAAAGTGTTCAATACTTGATGGAAAATAACACTACATTTCAATGTGACCCATTTTCTCTTTAAACCATTGATTT
>JAODUH010059182.1:0-17853 GCA_027564835.1 Typhlichthys subterraneus | reverse complement strand
TATATTATATGGCACACCGATTAACAAGAAATTTGGAAAAGGGCACTTCATATCAAAAAGGTTGCCGACCCCTGCTCCACACAGTTGGAGTCTGAGTCTGTCTGAGTTGTATCAGATTTACCTATATCTCACTATCACTGTGTGTTTTTTGATACAAACCTTATTGTACCAGAGAAAATGAGAAAAGAGTCTGGTTCAAAAGATATTCCTAGATGAAATGGCTGAAACAAAGCTCCGCAATATCATCAAATCTATTGATTGCTATGATTGAATTGCTATGCTATTAACATTTGGAATGATGGCATGCCATATGCTCTAAATACTGTCACTCCACTACAGACCAAAAGAAGATAAACTGGCAAAGTATCCCCATGGTTAAATAAAGCTAATGTTAAGGTCTTGAAAAGACAATGAGTTTGGAGAATGAGTAATCAGAAATATACCAACGAGAATTCAAAGTGAATGATACCAAAAAGTACAGTATATCCGGGCCAGCCCTACATGGTAGTTAAGTGTTTATTTTGTTGTTCAGTATCGTTGTTGTTCTATTTACAGTTGTCGTAACAATGTACTGTATGATCTTGATCTGCAACGAGATAACACGCTAATCGCATCAGCATCTAAAACAAATAAACAATTATTTGTGGGCCACACACACACGCACACACACACCTGCTGCACTACCATTCACGCACAGCAGGACCGGCTATGAAAACAAAGAACAGCGAAACTGTGTTTACACAGAGGGAGTGTGATGTTGTTCTCTGCTCAGGGTGCAATTACTGTACTCAGTATTTACATAGAAAGTCGTTTGCTGATATGAAAGATACAACACTGAAATGCTACACATACCCAGTGCAGTGTACAGTAAAGATAGTCATTTCTATGTGTAGAGATGAAATGTGTTTTTCAGCACAGCACATTAGTCCAGAACACATAATGTAAGGAATATCCATTACATACCGTAACTAACTAAATTAATCAATGTATAGGCTATAGTCAACACTATTTTTAGATGTCACAATTTGTGTTTCTCTCTCCAGCACTGTTACAGTAAATGGACAAATACACAGCTATGTAGCAGAAGTGCTCACTTTTGAAGAAACCCAGCTTCTTGAGCTGTCAACCTCTTTCTCTACCACCACCAGATATAATTTGATCCAAATCTCTGTCTGTGGGATTAGATTAGTCTAGGTGTGGGCGATCCACTAGAAACACCACTCACAACCATCTCGGATGGCATGATTTCAAATGTATTTTATAAGCCGCTATAGTCAGCCGTTTACTTTTTATTAAATTATTTATTGCAAACTTTGATATAGACATATAGATGTAGAATATAATGATGCATTAGCGTAGCTCATGCTTGATTGCATATTGCATATCTTCACAGATTAGTTGATGTTGTTGAACAACTGATGTTGTTCCGCTCGGGTGTGGGGGAAGCAAGACTCACTGTGATTTAATCTAATCAGCTCTAGCATCATTCACAACCCCAAATAAGCTCATAATGACCTTTTAAACATAACACGCATTACTGATACTAGAAATGTTGGTTTATTTAATATTTTAGGCTTTGAACTGTGTACTTGCTACAGGATAGAGTGTATGGATATAAACCACTCTGTACTGCATACCCACACACAAGCGGAACAACCCTTTCCTTGCTCCCGCTAAAATGAGCTAATCGTTTACCTGGACATCTCCATGGTGTCCTTGGTGAGATAGACGATCCAGTAGACGAGGTTGAAGGCCCCAAAGGACAGCGGGAAGAGTATGCGAGAGTACTTGTCAATGATGCTGGTGCCGGTCAGCACATTGTTGGCAGGCACAGCCGATCCCTGCTGGAGGAAGGCCTGGGAATTGGCGGGGGGGTTGGGAAACGTCTTGGCCGGCCGGTCAGCCAGCAGGGCAGAGTTCATCCTCTTCTTCAACACACTGCTGGTGTCCACCTGTCAAACGGCCATAGGCAGATCATGTAAGATGGAGGATGTGAGAGAAAGATAGCAACCTCATACGTAATGTTAAGGGTATACATCATTTAAACTAATGCTGTGCTGATATGAATATGCAATGCTCCCTTTTCCATACAGTCGTCACATATGCAAAGCTGACATCTTATGGTTAGGGAGCATATTTGTATCAGTAAATAAATAACTGCATGTTGTACTTTCTGAAAATGTATTAACCCCTTACATTTATTAACTTTTATTACCAGTTTTCACTTGTTTTAATGATGCAATATGTCAACTTTATTCATTTTAGTGAGTGCAAAAAGTGTGTGTGTGTGTGTATGTGTGCATATGTGTGTGCTCAAATGTTGGCATAAGGAGTTTGTGAGTCACTGCTGCAATTAAGTTAAAATCAAGCAATTCCATTTAATTAATGGTCTGAATGATATCAAAGTATGTTGCTCAACAAGGCATACTATTAGTATGTACAGCTACACCATGTGGTTGATATAGGATACATCATCGCCACACTCTTTTGTCTTGAATGAGCTTGAATTAAACCGATGACCTTCTGTAGCAGGACACAGTCTACACCCCAATAGATCAGCAATAGATCAATATAGAGAGCTTGCATATTGGAAATAGGTCAAGACACATTCAGCTGCCTGCATATACAGTAAATGAAGAGAACGAGAGAGAGAGAGCGAGAGAGAGAGAGAGAGAGAGAGAGAGAGAGAGAGAGAGAGAGAGAGAGAGAGAGATTAGATATTAGCTATCTCTTCAACACTAAACAAATGGTGGGCTTTCCAACACACAAACCCACTGCTGACGATGTTTTAATACTTCACTTTATTACCTTTTTTACCCCATTTGAATACTAATGGGTTTAGTCGCTAGAAGCTCTTGGTCTGGACTAACCAGTAATGGGAATTCTTCACAGAAAGGGAAGCAGTGAAGCAGCCCATAATATTTTTTTCTTTAATGGAAAAGTTACTAATTACAGTTAAACTGTTTATACAGTGTACATACTGCAGTTTTAAAAAGCATCCCTCTTTTTTAGTTCTGCAGTGGTACTAACAGCATGCAGCCTAGCAGTATACCGACAATAAACCGAGAGGTATGACCATAAATATGTGATAAGAGAGGTTTTATAACATACATTAAGTCATATCAATATTCTCCCAAACTTTATTAGTGTGTGCAAGCATGGCCAATTCATGTTTTCTGTGAAGGAAATAAAAACCGTGTCAGTATCTCATTACAGATTATACCACTGAACACAGGATGAAGTCAAATATATTTAAAAATAAATTAGCGAGTGCAGGAGAGCACAGGGCCGTCACTGGTAAATTCGACTAAATGAGCTATTGACTCACAGTAACAAAAGGATGCAATCCAAATCAGTAATTTCTACATGACTCTCTTTGTTGGAGGGTTGAAACTGATTGCTGTTGTTACTCAAATTGATTTGCTGAACGACTGATGATACCAACAACAAATGCTTATCGCTGCATATCGTTAACATGCACCATAAACAGATTTTTCACTTAGAAACATTCCAGTTGGCTGGGTTACAATGGCAAAACATGCCATTTGACATGTACAAAATATCAGTCTAATGTATAAGAGCATTTCTTTGCATCCAATGCTGAAATATAAACAACAACATGGAAAAAAAAACAATTCAATTTCATCCAGAATGTAACAAACAGACAAATAATTGAACCTAACCAAAGCAAATCGAGAATTTCTGCCATAATGGGAATAGTGTTTGGTCTGGCTGTTCTCCAAAGTCTGTGGCAGCGGGCTGGGACTGGAAAACTGTCAGCTGCCAGTCGCTGTGAGGGTCTCACATAGGGGAGACATCTCAGTGTGCGAGCATGTGCAGCTGCTGTTATAGCCGGGCTATTTTTGATAATGACGACAGGCTCAGTGGGCTTCTACTTCTTGGTCAAATCCCACAGGGATCATCTCCACGTCTCTTTATCCACTGCTCCAGATTTCAACAGACCCACTTCAACACAGAGTGATTGATATTCTGTGCACGCCGTGTGTGTGTGTGTGTGTGATTGCAGCTGTACATATATGTACCAGATTTGTGTACAGTATATGTGGTCCATGCAGGTGAACATGTGTGTGTAGGAGCAATGTTTTCGCTGTAGTTCCTGAATGAGTAACTATTCTGAGGTAGCTGTACAATGCATGTGGTGTTTATGTATGCATGTGTGTGTGTGTGCGTGCGCGTGGTCTCATATCATCATTATTGCCATAAGAATGAAAATGGAACAGGTGAGGAAAAAAAGCTGCACAAAAAGGAAACTCATGGCCAGTTTTCGTCAGGGATTCAAAACACCCCAACCAATCGTCTATCCTCCATACAGGTGAGACTAGAACAGGATGCAGAAGGAAGACATTTAACTGGGTATGTTTCTCTCCTTGCTGGGGCCTGGCATATGCCCCTAACAGCTTCACATCTCTGTAATACCCCTGCGTGCATCCCTCACCAACGCACCATAGCACCCTGGTATCATGCTAGACGCATTTTACACCTTGCTTGTCATGCACCAAAGTGATAATTCACCACACGTTGCCACGGGTTCTGTGTTCGTCTCATGACGGTTGGGTGGGGGGCACGGAGGAATATGTCGTGACTGCTGGATGGATTTATTCTCCTTATTTATTTATATTCTGTATTCTGGTTGCTAGTGTGTTTTTCCTCCCCCTGTGAGATGCAACATCTTTCCGCCTACATGTTCTGTGTAAGCGGTGCTCTATGATGCATCTATCCCACATGCTTCCCCACCCGGTTCTTCTCTGTGGTCTACAAAAACATACAGCACAGCGTGTACACAGTGCTTGACCTCCACAGCGCAGGCACACACACACACACACGCACGCACGCATTAGAAAACTCCCCTGGGATGACTGCATGCCTTCTCGTGAGACCTCCATGATCTGCCTGGCTATCTCTTAATCTATGGCTCTAATCTGTACAGAGCTACTCTCTGTCTCCTCGTGTCAAACCCGGGGTTATCACACTGTCACTGGCCAACAGAGGGATGTGTGTGTGTGTGCGTGTGTGTGTGTGTGTGTCTAGAGATTATGTGTACTCTGTTAGTTTAGGGTTTTTTGCGGTTTGACAGCAGTACGTCTCGGGATCTCCCAGTCAGAGCTTGCTAATGTGGCTCGGGAAAGGGAATCTTGGGGTCCCTACGCAGGAGCTGCTGCCCTCGTGACCCGACTCCGGATAAGCGGGAGAAGATGGATGGATGGATGGATGGATGGATGGACAGCAGTAAAAGATGGGATGTGCATTGTAAATGTCCTTTTATTTACAGATCTTTGTTGTGATTCTTATCAAAATATTAGATCATTGCCAATACGTATTTTTCGCCACAATTTATGGAGCCAGTGTATAAGTATCAAATTATATTTCAACATGCATGAACATAGAACGGTAACCTAGCAAAATGCAAGGAGATATTTGTTGAATTTGACAAAAAGTTTATTAACTTACAATTATCTTGCAATATCTGACTATACCTTTAACCCTCGCGCTGTCCTTACTCCTCGTCAATATATTGCATACTCGCCGGCTCCGCCTCCACGCTAATTATCGCGGGGCACGAGGGCTAGTTCCATCACGGTGCCAAGATTTCACCAACCCCGGCTGCCCCTACCCCCTCCTCCGATCGTAGCGGGGAGCCGGCAGCAAAGGCAATGGAATGGAGGAGAGCACTATGGTTCTCGTGGGTCATTTCGGCCTTAAGACAGCGCGAGGGTTAAGAGACCACTGCACTTTTTGTAAAATGTAATAATTTAAAGTATTCTTTATCTGTGAAAATAAATCTAACATTAATAGAATACAATATGTAAATATAAATCTATTACATACATACTCTATATTAAATGTAACTAAAACCACAGTATACTGTACACAAAGTACAGTATACCTGGCTAGCTACAGTACAACCGGCTAGCATCTAGTTGTAGGCACACCGGGAGAGTGATGCTATTTGTGTGACTGATAAAGGTAAAGGTAAAGGTGCTTTTATTGTCACATGCACTGTAAGTGCATGTGACAATAAAAGCACCTTTACCAATTTCGCTACATGCACTTACAGTGCATGTAGGGAAATTGATCCTCTGCATTTAACCCATCCCTTAAAGGAGCAGTTTGGTGTAGCGATTTATCCTATGGCTCCTGACAAAGTCACCGTTCTTTACTCCCATTCACTTTTGCGCATGTAACAATTGTTTTGTCCAGACTGTGTAGGCTACAGTGGCTGTAGTGGAGGCATGCGCAGAAGAAGGCACTAAGGTTTAACCATGTTTATGGTAGAATTCTTCTTATAATTGGGTTATGTAACGAGTTATACTGCCACTCTGCTTCGGATTTAAATTTCAATTGGGTTGGGCCTTTCTCTTCTGATTGAGGTGTTTTTGTGAAGCATTTTCTTATGGGCTGGGCTTTTAACCAGATTCCAATTGGGAATCCATGTAAACGCAGCTAGTGTTCTGGGAGGGCCAGTACCTCCCTGCCAAGCTGGCCTTGGGAAGATGGGGCAACCACAGTTGGCTACAATCATCGATCAAGGCTCTAAATGCACCTGGGGATAAAAGCCGGCCACAGACAGCTCTTCAGACAGAGTAAAGACAGACAGCTCTTCTGACAGAGTAAAGAATACCATTGGAACTGACCATTTCCCTGTTTATGAGTTCCCAAATATAACCTGTAACTTTTGATTCGAAGTCAATGATTACTCATTGCTTTTCAGGGTTTGTCACTATATATAAATTAGTACATTAGTTTGGTTATGTTTTTTATATTTCAGCATTGGATGCAAAGAAATGCTGTTATACATTAGACTGATATTTTGTACATTTCAGTAGCTTTCAGTTGCTTCAGTTTGTATGTGACACTATGCTGAAATGCTGAATATTGTTCAAATTAGAGGTCTTCACGGGTCCTCAGAGACCCTAAACACCAACTTTGAATGTTTGACTCCGATCTGGGTCGGGTCTGGAAAAATTGCTATGATTCTCGGGTATATGCGATTTACCAACTGGACCCGTAATTAATGAATTTATATGTTTACATTATAATATGTATCTTAAGGATAAAGGAAGCAATTACAAAATGTTGAAATAATATTATATAATATAATAATATTCTGTCATGGTTTGATAAAACAGGCAGTTTCAGTGGTGCCAGTGAGCGATATTATTTTAGCCAGTGCTACTGAACATGTATAGGCTACCGGGTTTACTTTAACTTGTTGGTTTTTAATGTATGCAAATCGGGTTGGGTCAAAAATCCTTTTTTTGCCCTCTAGTAAACATTTACATTGAATAACAGCAAGGTAGGTGATGTTTAAACAGAGGACCGCGGAGCGATACTGTTTTTATTTGAGCTCGGAGTTAGCAAGAACGACTGACCCTGCCTTTAATGTGCAGCTACTGTGGGTCAAACACACGGTAAACCACCAGAGGTGACTCACCGAGGAGGTTTCACCGTCATTCCCCACTGGCGGGGCTGCCGCCGCCGTTTCCTGCGCCGCTGCCTTTGCCGCCGCGGCCCTGCGCAGCTCCCGGTTGGCCTGCAGCGTGGAAAAGTAGTTGACGGCGGCAAACTCAATGAGGGCGGAGAAGACGAAGGCGAAGCAGACGGCGATGAACCAGTCCATGGCCGTGGCGTAGGAGACCTTGGGCAGCGAGTGGCGGGCACTGATGCTGAGGGTGGTCATGGTCAAGACGGTGGTGATGCCTGCAGGGCACACACAGGGATGTGGTTTGCTGCCTTGCATAGGCTCACTGTCAGCGCTTAGCATTAGGACGTTAACTAGCCCTATATTATGCTATCAGCTATCATACTAGTTTACTTTCATTTAGAAGTTCACTAGAATCACTCCTGAGGGCTCTGTTTCTCCTCAAAAACGGCATTCCACTTTCTAATGAATATTGTGTGAATTGTAAATATTGAGTATTGTGTTAAAAGGCTCTCGCTTGTATACAGTAAGTTGTACTGCAATAAAAAAAGGTTTGTGTTTTTTACTCAATAAAATAATGCGTTTGAGTCTAAGCTGCTGCAATGTTGCGACTGGCAGCTATACTGTTTTTGGGTGCAATGGTTTGTACAGTACAGACACACACCTACACCATACAGTAGCCATGTTGCAAAAATGCTCGTTAAAATGTGACATAGAGGACACACTATCAGTTTCACTTCCGCTCATTAAGATCATTAAGTTGCTTTGGTGTGTTGGATGTACATTAAGTTGTTAAAAAGTAATGTGAGAAAAAACATTGCCAAGCACAGACAGTAACTACTGAAATGTGAAACTAATGGTGAAATCCTCGAGCCTTAGAGTTGACAAGGCAGACAGTGAGCCTATACCTATGCTTTGTTCAAAGTAGTTTAAGCTTTAGGCCAGCATAAAACGATTCAACTCAGCATTCAAAATACAGGTCTGTTGTTTAGTCATGCTGATTTGTCATTAACTCTGGTATTATGCTTCTGTATGAAGTTACAGTACATGGGTGAATATTGTTTATTGCAGCTTCTAATACCACCCCTACCACAAGCCCCCCAAAAAATAAAAATATCTTCAGTAATGATGAATCATTATTTCACATGGGGAACATAAGTGATCAGTGGATTTTTAAGTTGTTAAAGCACTTATTAAGAGATAAGATGATAGGCTCTGACAATGATAGATTAATCTAATTAGCCTTTTTTACTCTTCACTGTACAATGTTATATAATGCATTTTATCTTAGAAAACTATAAAGAATGATGCATTGGATTTATGAATACAAATAAATGAAAACCGGATTGGGCAAGTGATATATGGAAATACTGTACAGAGGAATGAAGTGTAGTGCTTGTCTTGTTCAGGTGGTCTATGGCAGGGGTTCCCAAACTGTTTTGGGCAAAGAGCCACCTAGGGAGGACTAATCTATTTAGAGACCCACCAAACACCAAGTAACGGTAACGTCAATTTCAAAAACCTATCCATTTTAGCTAATGCTATACCTGTGTGTGTGTGTGTCAAATATTCTATGGTGTGCACGCTGCTAAATAGGATGTCATCCAATAAGGAACATGTAGGCTATATTGCCACAACCTTACTCAGGACCAATGAGTGGAACAATACGATAGTAAAGTGTGGAAGCCTTTCATTGATATTCTTCATTCACTCAATGGCCTCTTGACATTTTTGCGACCCACTCACTTCCACTAAGTGACACACCTGTGGTCCCGACCCACAGTTTGAAAACCGCTGCTCTATGGAAATTAAACCACAGTGGGCATCCATGCCATATTTAAGTCCTACAATAGACAACAGCTGAGGATAAATGGCTTGTGTTCAAATGGGCTCAATATCAATATGAGGTCTTTTTTATCAGGGACAACCCCAGAATCAACAACAATCAGTGGCACTCGATATGCAAACCAGACAGAAATATGCCTTTGAATTAGATCATTTAATATTATGCATTATTGCAGATTTATGTACATAATAGAGTGAAACCCATCATATCATTCCTGTTTTACTAACACATCATAAATGCCTTGCTTTTATACTGAATGCTTTTATAATCAAAACCTTTTTTGTGTGCTTTTTTTTAACACAAAATATAAAATAAATACAGGTTTTGTACCACTAAACTATGAACCTGCCAAATATAATCCTTACTCAAGCAGATTAGGCCAGATCAGATCATTAAACTCTGTTTTTATAGCCCATTAACAGCTCCAATTCACTTCTATTAGGCTAGAACAAGCAGGGGGAAAAGGGCCATTGACCACGGCCGCCAATGCTTTTATTACATATGCTGTATATTTGTGTATACCCTTCATTGGAAGAGGAACTCGTGGACTATGTAATGAGCCTAACAGAGGCTCATAAGTAGTGCACCCTTTTGACTGTGGAAAGTGGCAACGTTCACGTTCCAAACTTCTCCCAACGAGCCACTAAAGCAGCCTGTCTACAGGCACAAATGAAATGACTACAGGCAGGAGATTGGGAACACAAAAGGATAGAGGGAAAGTGTCGGTTAGAAGGTATGGTGAAAAGGAAGAGAGAGAAAGTTGTGGGAAGGATGGGGGGGGGTATAAAGACAGGATAGTAGAAAGGTACTTGAGGCGCTTATGTGCTTCCGTACGCTAAAAGTAAGATACAAATTAGGCCACACTCAATTAAGTCTGTGGGACTTGTGCTCAAGGGACTTTCAGCTCTGAGAGAGCATGTTGACAATACGCAGTGCCGAAAACTACGGTGTAATGCATTTTGTTGGGACCGAGGGCTTTCTTTCCTGCTCTGCCCTGTTTCCTCTTTCGTCATCTGTCTTTTTCTCACTTCTCATTTCCCCTGTCATTATTGATATCTATATATACCTCTTGCATTCACCTCCCCTTTCCTCTTCAATTAGTTATCTCCTCTCCTCTCCTCTCCTCTTCCTCACCTCTCCTCATTGCAAAATATACTGTAAGTCTGTGCACCATGAATTCAACAGGACATTAGTGAGACGACTAAAAGCCACATGCTTCCTGGCCAACACATTACTATCATTACATTGCTCTTTTACCAGTCAAACATTAAAATGCATTAGACCTCCTGAAGTACTGCTGCATAAACAATTGTTATCGATTCACAAATATAAGGCCAAGCCTCTCTTTCTTTTCCACGGGAAATCCAATATGGCGTAGACACTCACGGCTTCAGTCCCTCTCCTCTTAACATTACTGTGTCTATATTTATATAACGAAGTCGAGTTAATGCGTCTTCACAGATGTGCATTCCGCATGGGGCCACAACTTCCCCCCTAACATTAAAGATTGGGATCTATTCTCGGAGAAACTGTGCAATGGGTTGCCTCTAAACACAGAGACCAGCATCATCTCCACGTTAGCTTTTCAGTCGAACACAGGGACTATTTTCAACAGTAAGAATGGGATGTGTCTATCACCAGTCCACCATCACCACCGCCTCGGTCATCTTCTTTCTTTCTCTCTATTGCTTTGCGAAAGCCAGTCGACGGCTCTCTCCTTCCTTGCTATAGCTCTCACTCTGACCATCATGCCCTGCTATGCCCTCGCTGCACCTCGGGGGAAGAGGATGATGGCAGGTCTAGCGTAGTGTGACGCGAGCGAGCGGAACCTGAGTGTTGGAAAGCAGGCCAAATGCAGTGCCCTCCACCACTTATACCCTGCGTCTCTGACCAAGGCTAACGGAGAAATAAGATGTGTGCTGTATTCCCAATTAATTCAAATCACACCACCACAGACCTACAGATAGATAATTACAGTACATGTGTTAGTTTGCTGTTGTGTATTTTGGTTTCAGTATTGAAAACACTACTACTGACTTCTACAATGTGTGTTTACTCAAAGCCACCCTAGGGTCAAGCTGTGGGAGGAGAGCAGAAGACCATATGAGAATGAGAATTATTTAATGTTGTATAACTTTTTGGAGTACTTGGAGACAAATAAAGATGCATTTGTTGGACTTGAAGTGTGCGTAGGAGACTTGTCAGCAATCATTCCAGCACCCATAAACAAACATTGCAGGACAATAGCTGTATGCTACTATAGTAAGCTGTCAACTAGCGAAAAAGTATTCAAAAGGCACAAGATTGACGACACATAACAGTGTATTATATTGGCTACAAGTAATAGACTCTCAAACAACCAAACATGTGGGCAACTGGCAAGAAGATATACACAAAAGGAACACACACAGTTTGTTGGTTTTTTGTTTGTCTTTACGACAAACCACCAGCTACGATACACCAAACTATCCCATAAGATAAATAGAAAATAAATAAAATGGACTTACCGAAAACAGTGCGAGCTGGTACTGATTCCTTATTAATCCAGAAGGAGACCTGGGCAAGAATAACCGTCATAATACAAGGGATGTAGGTCTGAATGAGGAAGAAACCCATTTTCCTTTGCAGGTGAAAGTGAACAGTCATGATAACATATTCCCCTGAGAATGAAAGCAATGTGAGGATTTGATTAGTGTCAAGTGATCACACATAGATACTGTATCATAGATGGAAGGAACATATTAGAGTATTAGAGTATTTTAGAGTATTATTTAATATTTTTCATACAGAAATCCATATCTATCCCATATCTAAAGGGAGTGTCGTTATTGGCTTTGTAAAATATCAGGTATCACTCGATAATGCACCTGATTGTGATCCCTGAAGAGTATACATTAAAACCATTTCTTATATTTAAATATTCATCATGATCTCAGATAAAGACTGATTTATTGAGAGATGATACAGTGTATAATGTATATATACACTCAGGAATTCAGGATTCAACAGGAATGGAACCGTACAGTATACAGTAAATGTATATGAGCCATAACACTCATTGGGTGATGGAGGGAGAATATTGTTTATACATAACTTTACTTGCATAATATGCATTTAGCATTCCAGTCACAGTACATCAGTGGAAATATCAAGACACGGACATACATCCTTACCTTCACTTTCACATTGTGATTTTACCACAAAAAATGCATGCAGCTGAAATGACATAAGTGGAATGGTGAGCTCATAATCAATGAGGACAAGGCATGCACCATCATCAAGCCAGGTCTGAGCCCACAGATATACAGCGGTTAGCTTCGTCTGAACAAAAACACCTACCAGTGTTTGACTTTAACCTCTCGCTGGACACCGTCTGACCAATCAGGTCGTACTGTAACAGGCTGGAGGATTCTTGGGGTACCTCCACTGAAGACAGCGGCCCTTTCTTCCACGTGTACACAATCTCACTCATAGGGTAGGCATCTAGAGAAAGGGTTAACATGGATATGCAACTTAGCAGGATATGATAGAAGGCTGCGGGCTGACCATCCTCCCTCCCTCCCCAACATAACAAGTCTGCAACCGTCATCAACATCCTCATTCCCCATTATCTCCTTTGTTAAAGTACTCTGTGTAAGTAACTTTGGATAATCGGTGTCTGATAGCATATAGTTTTAATTGTAACAGTGAAAAAGATGAGGGCTTTTCTTCTTTTGATACAACAACAATGAAAACAGTCTTAATGATTGATGGAACAGTTTATGGTGTTTTTCAAAGGGTAGGGAATTGAAACCTATGGGCCACAGGATTGCACGTGTATTTATAGAGATAATGGATGATTAGTTCAACGTGAGGTTTTCTTCAACTGCATACTGTGCTGTATCTCATATTGTAAAGACGTTCTTAGAAGATGCACCATTCAGTCAGTCATAGCAAGAGACGGATTCCATCTGTCGCACGGGCTTAACAAATACAGTACAACTTACAACTTCCGAATTTAAGCGGGCAAGCATGGCCGTCCATCGGGAAATTCATCAGGCGCATGGGGCACTCAGCATTTATAGTTAATCTGTGGGAACAGATGAGAGTCGCTAGCAGTGTTTGATTTATATTTCATATGCGAGTACTTATTTATTTTAGTAATAACAAATGTAGCAGAAACCACATTACACAATATGTAATACATATCACACTGTTCAAATAATGAATATGTGAGATGAATTTAGTAACGGCCGTACTGTATATGAGATAGACTAAATCATTTCTTGTTAAGGAAATTCATCTTATTTTCTGCACTGGATAAACAGACAGCATTTATATATAATAAAAAAGTGTCTATATTTAAAGCGTTGCTTCAGATAGACATTATTCTCTTCAGTAGGCCTCTAGTTTGTCTTTGTTACTAAAAGTAATTGCTCTCTTTTCTTCTCATTTGGGACCAGCACTCCCAAACACATTTTTGGAAGTATATTTTTTTTATGTGTTTCCCAAACCTATTTTCCATTCCAAGTCTTGGAATTTTGGATTGGTACCATTTGTTTACTTTGTTATTTTCTATTTTTATAATAATATATATCATTTTTATATAATCTTGGATGCATCTTTGTTAGTTTTTGGTTGGTTTCCAACTCTGTGTTCTATTCCGGTCCTGGATAGAAGACAGGTTTAATAGTTTGTGTCCAGCACAGATACAGTACCTCATGGTGTAGAGGATAGTTCCATTCTGCATGATTCGGAACAGCTTGTTGGGGGTGGTCATGTTGTGAGAGATGGACCTCTTGCCATTCCGGAAAAAGGTGTCAGGTGTCCAGATTTTGCTGACCATGAGGTTGTTGAGTCGCAGGATCTCGATGGGGCCCTCAAATTTTAACCTCTCGTCAATCCATGTTTGGCGGAAGAACACATCCATGGTATATTCCTATGAAACAAAAATAGAGGTTGACTATTGTAACTGGAAACTAAAGCTGGTTTTATTTATTTGGTAATAATTTCCTATGGCTTACTGACAATATAAAGATACTATTTTTTACACTCAAATCTTAAAAATGCTAAGATAAATGCTAAATGCTTTCACATCAACATTATGTTGACCATATGTCAAAGCTATTTTGCTCAGTTAATAAATGTTTGGGAATTAATTTTCAACAATATGAGCTTCTGTACAACTGATCTGCTGTATCTAGATAGGCAATTTGTGTTAGTAGGGGAAAACAAGTTTGTCTTAAAGACATTAATTACTTTGGCCTTAATTATTTTGGTGTGAAATAAAGTTATTTTCTGTCATTAGGTGCAGAAGTTATAAAACTGCTGAAATCACTACACCTATTTTGGTGTGAAGTATAGTTATTTATACATGTATGTGTAGTACTGTAGTTTTACAGCTGATTAAATCACTACACCAATAGACCTATAGTTACTAGATACAATACTCATATAAATTACAGCTTGAGACCTACCGTGGAGGTAAACTGCTGCTGAACATTTTCAACTGTGATTTAAGTATCCTTGACACAGAATGTAGCCAGATACTGGCCATATGTTGATCATGTTGATCATATCATGACTTCATCAATCTACCACATGGACACATTTCCTGCTACGATCATTGTATTGTACATGATTAGTAGAACTGCTAACAGAGTATCACGTGGCAAATCTGTGAAAAACTGTAACGTTTAAGGAAAAAAAAGACAATCAGCCTATCCCATCATCATGTCTGTGACACTCATGTCTCTCTCTCCCTCTCCCTCTCTCTCTCTCTCTTTCTCTCTCTCTTACTCTCTCCCTCTCTTACTCTCTTTTACTGTACACTCTCTCTACAAAGTGATCGATTGTCAACCAGATTAAAATCCTATAAACTGCACTAATGACATCCAGCCAAACCGGAATAATGGAGGCTGGGAAAATCATGACTTAAGGCTATATGCATGGCGGTTGGGAAGGATATTATATACACACACCTACTGCTGCACAGTCCTGATGTACTGTACACACAAATGTGCACACGTGCACACACACACACACACACACACACACACAATATGAATGTATTACAAGACAAGTACAGTAGTAAATCACTATGTTATTGTTATCTGAAGTTCAGGTCCAATACATACCATCTCAACATCTGAAACAGGTCCAAAGCTTGTCACAAAGATATCAGTTTTAACCTCTGTCACTGGACCTACAGTAAACATAAACATGTGAACAGTATTCGATTAGTTTAAAAATAAAATAAAATAGTGTTAAAAAATTTACAAATGCAAAAATTGTTTGAAACAACTTCTTTCTCAAGAACATTTGTAAAACGTAAACGTCCTCACGGCATAATAATATGCTAAAATATGTAATATTGCTAGAAGTCAGAAATACAACAGTTTAAGCAAAATGCTGGAAAGCATTGCATGCATGCACAATCAACTACTGTACCAAATCAATGAGCCAATACATGAATATATTCCTTATGAATATAAGAAATTAGAATTTTTTTACCTCCAAATCCGGGACGCAGTCTGTTGTCATAGCCATCCAGTAATCGATCCAATATGCTCGTGATGTTATCCAAATAGATGTTGCTGTCACTGTGTTGATTTCCGAAGACAATGCAAACACTGCGAACAAAAACAGAAATCATTCTTAATCCAGAAGAATAAGCAGATAGGCAGAAATGTTTGCAGCATTAGAGTTTTTTTCAAATCGATAGAATTAACAGCCAGTAGTTTCCATGCGTAAAAGTCAAAGAAACAACACACACACACAAATAGTTGAGATACATACCCGGAAAGAAATATGCAACTGAGAAAGAAAGCCATGCCTCGCAGACACCCCACGACTAAAAACCCCAGGTCAACTTTTAAAATCAGCATATTCCATCATTTAAAAGCATGAATGCAAAAATGTTTGAAAGCGGGTCAGGTTGTTCTTCTGCAGACTCTATTGCGCCAGCCAGATCGACGTGAGTTCGCCTCTAGTGCGGTTGCGCTCGACTCAGCCTGAATCAAATGAGTTTGTGAAAAGAAAAAAAAAAAAAAAAAGACCAAAAATAAATAAATAATGATAATAAAAAGTTTTCAAACAACGTGAACGCATGGACCAGTTGGAATTAATATTAACCAAATGGGCATTTTGCGATAAATCGCTTTATATAGGGAATTATTGAACCAACCCGTTTACAAGTTGGTATGGACTTACGGCATACGGTTCCATTTGGCTTCTGATTCGTTAAGACATGCGAACAGACAGCAATTGAGAGAGGGGGGGTTAGAGAGAAAGACAGCGAGTCAGGGGATCTCGCAAATGTATAGGCCTATCAGGCTATATCAAGGGGGCTAATATAACCACGCAACCACCAGTCCCCTCATCATTGTCCGTGTCCGTGGGAAATGAAAGCACACTGTGAACCACACAGAGACCATAGAGCTTTACTTGAAAAGAACAAATAAAAAGTATCTGCAAATTATACGAATATGTAGCCTATTTGTCAAGAGTAATTCATAATGTTTAGATTGGTAAAGGAGATTAATGTGACCCTAAACTCTGCTTGAACAGAGGGAATATTGCATTCTGTCACAGTCCACGTGTTGCCAAGGCTGGATGTTGTGTTTTACAGTCCAACAGCGGATGTTTCATCATTCCTGCTGTTCCAGCTCAAGATGTGCTTCCATGGGCAGATTTAGCCATGTTCATTACAATGAACGTTTGTTAATTTTAAATCAAGTAAATTTCACTAGAATTGTTTGGGTATGCAAGTGATTATGGGTAAATATAAACAGTGTAATTGTGTAAATAGTATGTTTGCATGTTGCTATTTTGGTTCATATGTGGTTATTTGGGTTATGGAAAATATATTCATTCAGGGGATGGGGATTTTGGAGGTATCAGTATAAGTATTGGCAATAATATTAACTCTAACATTGAACTAATGTTACTAACTCCAATAAAACCAACCTAATGTAGGTATAAACAGATATCACCTAGTTCAGTTCATCCAATGTTTTTGTGTCAACCAATGCTTGTATATAAAGTTTGATCAACATCATTTCTATTGATTCACCAATGTCAATAATATTCACAAATAAAATGGACAACATGCACAGTATCCAAAGCATAGGATTAACTTTCTGTATAAACTTTTGAACCTAATCCATACTTGTAGTTAGTGTTAATCAACTTCCATGTCTCCTATGCTAAATAAGACTATAATATGTTGAAATTGTATTAATTATAGGAAGTCTCATATGGCGTCTACTGTATAATTCATTTGAGAGAAATATAGGTTACACTTCTGACAGCATTAGAATGTGGAGTCTGATTACCTATGTAACATAATCCTTCAACTGGGTTCCCTTTTATAAGAATCCAAGTTAGATAATCCTTGGGAAAACAATCAAAAGTATTTACAAACGATCAACAAAGTGTTGATTTTAGATAAAGAGCCTCCACTGTGAACTAGGGTTAAAATACAAGATTAGACAGCAGACCTAATGTCTCTGAAGAATTTGTAGATTGCATCTCTTGCAGTCATTTCTCACCTAGATTTAAAATACAACACAACATTTTGTACTAT
>JAODUH010059171.1:0-17854 GCA_027564835.1 Typhlichthys subterraneus | reverse complement strand
CTCCGGACAACACAGCTCTCAGGATCATAGGGACACACAAACCTCTCCACCACGATAAGGTGATGGTTCCCGGAGAGCATGAAATTGTCAGGTGCAATTGATGTGGTGGTCTGTTGGTTCTGAAGATTACATGGTGATCTGCTCAACAGAGAAAATAATTAAAAAGGTTGAAACCATGTTTTTTCATGCTGTTGGCATCTCTGCTCAAATTTGATTGACCTCCTTTTCAGCTGCCATTTGGTTATGAGCAGCACAGAACACATACTTTACAAGTAGAGAGCTTGTCAAATAGTCACCCATACATTCATTCATATCAGTAATGTATTATGGCCAATGAAATGTGTTTAAGGAATCTCCAAAGTAATAATACATTTACTTTATATTATTATAGTATTATTATTATATGTAATACTGTACATTTTATTTTGTTAAAGACACTTTAAACAATGTTTTATTTCAGAAGTAATTTCAGTTTTAATAGATTTTTCTCCTCTAATATGTGTAATTATATAATTTTTTGTCTTTTTTCTATATCTTCTACGTTTATTTCGTTTATGTTATTTTCATCACTCAGTTGTCTGCGGACTGTGCTGAAACCTTTTAGCATTTATTAGGATCGCAAATATATGTTATGCAATATCTGTAAATATGTTGAAACAATACATTGTGGGTGGGCAGCAAAAAGGCTGTAAAACATTATTTTATGTATACACACAGTTTATTCTAGAGTAATTGAAATTGATTAAATCCTACATGAATAAGAAAAATAGTTGTGATATTTAGTTTTTTTCTGTGCCAAGGAGCATGTAGACTAGGCCTATGTGTATTCATTGCTTAGAGATATGCAGTTGTCTGACATAATACCCCACTGGAGCACCCACACATATGTCCTTATGATCTACTCACTGTATATGATATATATATGTTAATTTTGCAACTGTTTGACTGCTGATTGGTTGAATCAAACACCATACAAACTTAGACTAGTTTATGTTTATGTTTTCTTCATGATTTAATATTGACATTTTTGTGGTTTTGGATATTAGGAATATAAACTAATAAAATATAAACTAATAAACTGGATTTCAGCGTTGTGTTCATTGATAATGCTGACGAACATATTGTAGTCCATTTGGTGAATATTTTTGCGAAATTCCTTTAAAAAAAAAGTGTTTCAGAGGGCCACTTTGTAAAATGTCATTGGCTCTATAATTCCTAAATCTATTCTCTTTTGAACGTATTTACCAGCATATTTATAGCCCAGTTTTGCTTGCACAGGTTTTACTCAGTTTGAATAGTCGAAGGAATCGAGTCTTCAAATATGAAATGTTACATCACCAGCTGAATCGTCCGTCCACTCCCCATTTTTACAAGCTGAGAGCGCCTCCCATACTGTATAACCGTTCCACCAATTAGTTTGGGGAAAATCAAGCATTGTCTCCTGGATGAGGACTGAACAAGTGTTTAAAAGTGTTAACAACACCGACAGGTAGGACAACCTTAAAGATTATTTTTCTAACTGTAAAGCAGATATTCAATAGGATATTATTTTCATGATAATCAGAGTAGCGCTCTTATATTTGCAAACGCAGGCATAGTCTCGATTAAGGGTTTTGTTGAATAGATTTTTCGATGCATATGGGCTAAATATGACACAAAGTCTCCCATTGTTTTTGAATGCCGTTGTTTTTAAGGGTGGCAAATCTAAATCACGCGGTATATTTTTTAATAAGGAACACGTTTGAACAGTAGCCTATAGGCTAGACTTTTGCTCTAGCCTGCATTCGCATATCCTATATTGCCTAGGCTACATTAACTTGTGTGTTTAATTTTGCCGATAGCAAAACTGTGTTGCTTTATCTGAACATGTTTAGTTTACACCACAAGTTTTAGTTTTTATAAAAGTTGTAGGGCATTACTCTATAATTCATAAGAACTCAGGTTTAAAATTAATCCATAGTATCTATTGAGGGTGTATAGGACATCGGGAGCTGTCCGTGGTACTGAAGGCTTATTGTATTGTATATATATTGCTATATCGGCTCGATTTGTCAGATATTCTAGTCGGATTTAAAGCCAATACAAGAAAAATGCAAATTCGGCTATTGTTTTGTGTGCTTACCCCTTTTAACTTTTTCTTAGCATTCTTATAGCTTATACTGTGTTAATTTTGCATATTTAGTTAATTTTGCATATTTAGTTAACCACCGTAACCTCTCAAGCTAGTTATCTTGAGAACCTCACGTTTATTTGATTTTCACAGTTATTATGTGTGTATCTGGATATATATATTGAGTGTGGCATGTAACTCCTTTTCATTGAGAAGAATAATAACTAAATTTGATCAAAAAATGTATCTTCCCAGTGATTTAATCTGCACTCTTCAAACTGCAACACTTTCCATTTCCTCCTTTTATTACTAAAGTGAGATGATATTCTTTTCAATGAGAGAGCATTGACAAGAAGCAATATGCATACTGCTTTGTGGCTTTGGCCATGCAAAACCGTAACTCTTACCTTTTTTTGTAACATTTGCACCACATCCAATCACCCTGTGCTCTGTCAGGAAGGGGGTGCTCTGACAAGCATCAATCTTTAACACAAATTTTCAGTTATCAACAGCTCTCACTTTGCTGGTTGGCAGCTCTCCTTGCCTTGGGCCAGGATGAATGACATTCAGGAGGCCACCTCCCCAGCCACTGGCCTCAGTGGACCTGCTACATGTGTCTCAAAAGTAGAGCTGCGTGTGTCCTGCAAAGCCCTTCTGGACCGAGACACGCTCAATAAGTCTGACCCCTGTGTCATCCTAATGGTGCAAACCCAAGGACAATGGACTGAGGTACGCTCTGGTGTTCCTTACGACTTTCCCTATGGATCTGCAGTATCTCCATTACGGATTCTGGTTTAGAGAATAGCCACATAAATCATATAAATGTTTTGATATCATTTCCATAACCTATTTCCTTTGCTCACGAAGAGTATGCATTCTCTGTCTACACTATGCAAGGAAGGAAAGCAGACAGCTCTGTCTTCTGTACTGCTTGTACAGCGGTATAGAATTACAGGGCCAAAGCACACACCACGATGTAAATGATGAGATCACTATAGGTTGTGTGCTACACAGAAATTACCTGACATCTTGCCTGAGACTTACTGTTCTGAATTATGGGCAGGATGTCTGTTTCCATCTTAGTTAAACCATGCAGATTTGAGTGAAATCTGAGTATGTTTGCAAAAAAGCCTGTACATGTGTCCTTATGTATTATACATGACTCCTTGTTATATAAAGTATGAACATTACAAATAATGTAATGTATAGCCTATATTAAACATTTATGGCCGGTTTCACAGACTTTCACAGAAATTCAATGAAGATCTCCATTGAAAAATGTTCTTAGACTAAGAATAGACTTAATCCAAGTCTGAGAAACTGGGCCGTAGAGTACTTGAACTCTTCTCCACCATTAGCTTCTGTATTGGGATTTAAAAGAAATATGCATAATTGTAATAGAAGTAGCTGAATTAACTTAATGTACTATTGTTTGCATTATTTACTTAGCATTAAACGAGTCATCCTTTTTTAAATACATTAAATAACCTGACAGCATCAGTGAGACATCAGCCAACCTTGAAGCAAAAATATGTGTTTTGTGCCTTGCCTGTGTTAGCTCTACACTTTGACAGTGCAAATGGTTTCATTGAAGCTACGGTAGTGTCAGGGCTCTCCATCCCAACAAACTCAGGCATCACACTGGCTGCAGCACAGCTAATCCTTTTGTAACTCCGATTAGCTCTTATCCACAAACAGATTTATCAGACTCATCTCAAATCTGTCCATCCAGATGGCTCTAAGAGGGGAAGAGAGAGATCATGAAAAATAATGAATAGTAGAGGAGGAGGAAACATGTCTATGCCAGCATTTAATATTATATCGTAGTTCTTGACATTTCTTTGCTACGTTGTGATAGTCACAATCAAGTAAATCTTAATTGCTGTTATGGTCAGATCTCTCTCTTGGTTAAAGGTTAATTCTTCGATTTGGTGCCCAGAATGACACTTTTGGTTGAAACCAGCATTATGCTAACATTGTTGTATTTTATTGGTTTGACTGAGAGTGGGTTACCCTCATTTATGAAAGCAATCCAGGTGGACTATTTCTTATGAATTGTACATTGTATAGACCTTTCCGGCTCGGGCTGTAAGGCCAGCCCCCATTGGTTATGGTTGCTAATACCACAAACTTTGGTTGCTTGTGGGCCATTAGATATTCTGTCTTGTATTCTCTCTCGTTATTTAGTGTTATAGTGTCCTGTGAACACAGATGCTAAACGTTAAAATACCCCATGGCGTAGTAGTAGTCTAACAACTGCTTTGTTTGTGGGACATCAGGTGTTGCTAAGAAGAATCCGGTAATCTGATTGGCTATTATTGAGTCGTGATTGATCGGAAAGGTCTATTATCGCCCTCAGACGGTTGTGTTTTCAAACAGACTGGAGCTTGTGGATCTATGAAGCGATCGTAGAGTGTACCTTTAATGCTAACGATATTCACATTGTTTGCGTCTGAATGACAGCTTTGACATTATGAGCAGATGGGGCCTAAGACAGCTAAACTTAGACATGCCAGACATTGAGCAACAAGAACGGCTCCTTTGTGTATCCTAAGCTTAGATTTCAGAAACCACAAATTTGTTGTGGTGCCACTCTGATAACAGAGTAGTAACAATAAATGCAGCTCAAAATATACATGTTCCAGGATCAAAAAAGTAGTTTATTTAGTAGTTATTTATTATATAAGATATATATATTGTATTTGTCTTATCTACTGTATCTTATACAGCCAATCAAACAAACCAATAATTGTGTTTGTAAAATCATATTTTCATCATTTAGTTGTACAATTTGTTAAATGAACATGGTCGCATGTGTCCACTGAACCCACTGTGATTTCTTTGGTTTTGAACTCAGCTGGACCGGACAGAGGTGATCAAGAGCAACCTGCACCCAGTCTTTGCCAAGGTCTTCACGTTAGACTACTACTTTGAGGAGGTGCAGAAGCTGCGATTCGAGGTGTACGACATCCATGGAACGCACAGCATTGGGACGCGTGACGACGACTTCCTGGGTGGGGTGGAGTGTACACTAGGTCAGGTAGGCAGAGTGAAAGCCTAATAAATCCATGTCAGCATGTAAAATGTATAAAGGTACGGTATGACACAAAGGTCATATTCAAGAAGTTGTTTGTTTTCATTGTAAACTACAGTTTCAAACAGACAACATTTATATACTTAAAGTGTTGGTTATTAATGAAAATGAATAGCCATATTGAATGTGTTTGCAGATTTAGTAACAGTAAGGTACTGTAACTTGACTGTACAACATATATTGGGTGTTCTTGATTTTATGTAGTATAAATTAGCCACTGCAGGCATAGTGAATGTACTACTTCTGTCTGTAAGTGGCATTACTCATATCCTTTTACACTGTTTACTGTGTAAGGGCTCTAGTTATAGTATCCCATTCATCACAGTATACTGTGGGTTTCCTGTAGATTGTGGCCCAAAAGAAGATGGTGAAGCCTTTGTTGTTAAAGTACGGAAAGTATGCAGGGAAATCCACCATCACGGTATGTCTTTACATTACGGAGTTAAAAGATCACTGCATGTAAAATAAAATAAAATGCAAGACATTGATTTTCAATTAACATATGTAATGAAACTCAGTATATACTAAGGCAATTGAGGAAAGTACACATCTCTAAACCACATCCTCTAGCAAAAAGGTGCAAAGCATAATTTCCTTTATTGCTTTCTTACATTTACAGTAGTGGAGAAAGTGCCATAGTGCGCCATATGGCATATTTAACAAACCTGCACAATATATCATTAATACTGGGCCACCATAACCGCATTATATTTTCTATAGACTCGAAATACGATATCTAAATTCATTCATGCGTCTCATATTTCTTTGCAGTTTTTATGAAATGTGTGAATGTTGCGAAGTCAAAATTGACCATGAAAACATTATGTCATCATTAACCCCTATTTTATTTCCAGGTGCATGCTGAAGAAATTTCTGGCAACAATGGATATGTAGAGCTTTTCTTCTGTGCCAAAAAGCTGGATGATAAGGTAGGAGACGTGAAAGGCAATATCAAGCCACTTACGTTTCATTTAATCCAGTGACTGATCACTCTCTTTTTCAAACCTTGACAATGATGTGCTAATATAATGCTCTGTATTCCCCAACGCAAAGCACTCAACCTATCAGTGTGTCTGACTTACTGTATTTAAACATCGCTCTCTTTAACTCTCACTTTTCCTTTTCGGTTGTGCTCATTTTTAAATGAAGCAGCTGCATTTCTCTTGCTGAATTATCTGAAAGAGCGTTATGTTTCCATTGCTAGCATGGGAGATTGGCTTAAGACTTTGACAGTATTGACATCACTGACCGTTTCAGCCAACGAGGCAGTAGGACTCCTCTAATGGCGGTTACCGCTGTGATGCCAAGCCTCTCTGTGTTCTCAGGAGGCTAGTTTATAGCCTACTTTTCATATTAATATAACCTGTAATACAATGAGAACACGATGATAGGGATAAACCTTGAAACTAAAGCATTATACAGTGTGTGTACGTATCTTAACAAATATTTAATGCAATTGATAAAGATAAGAGAATATGCTATTTAGAATAAATTATATTAATGTAATGCAAGGATAATAACAGACAGGACAGTTTGTAAAATATTATTTGCATGTGAAATTTGAATGCTTGTGCTATTTGGCCACTTTATTGTACATTCATAGTATTATATAGTTGCTTAATTCTAAGAGATTTATCATGGCACAAACACAGCAGTCACAATGTGCTGTCCACAAGCTAACCACTTTGGCTGTTAATGTTAATTAGATTACCCCTAGAGGACGTTGTACAATCATGTGCTGTCAAGGGGCAAAAGTTTTCATTACAATCAAACGCTACCCCAGCTGATTATACTAATGATTGTGTTAATTAGCTGGGGTAATGTTAGCTGAAATACCAACCTGTGTACCCATGGCCCTCTGTGACGCACTCCCTTAAGGGATGGGTTAAATGCAGAGAATACATTTTGCTACATGTACAGTATATTGCCAAAAGTATGGGACACCCCATTCGAATCATTGAATTCAGGTGTTACAATCACTTCCATGGCCAAAGTTGTATAAAATCCAGCACCTAGGCAGGCAGACTGTTTCTACAAACATTTGTGAAAGACTGTCACTCTCAGGAGCTCACTGAATTCAAGTGTGATGCTGTGATAGGTTGCCACCTGTGCAATAAATCACTTAGTGAAATTGCCTCACTACTAAATATGCCACGGCCAATTGTTAGTGGTATTGTAACAAAGTGGAAGCGATTGGGAACAAAAGAAACCACAGGTCACATAAAATTACAAAGCGGGGTCGGCGCATGCTGAGGCGCACAGTGCGCAGGGGTTGATAACTTTCTGCAGAGTCAATAGCTAAAGACCTCCAAACATTGTGTGGCCTTCGGATTAGGTCAAGAACAGTGTGTAGAGAGCTTCATGGAATGGATTTCCATGGCCAAGCAGTTGCATCTTAGCCTTACATCACCAAGTGCAATGCAAAGCGTCAGATGCAGTGGGGTAGCACGCCACCACTGCACACTAGAGCAATGGAGACGTGTTCTCTGGAGTGATGAATCACGCTTCTCTGTGTGGCTATCCGATGGACGAGTCTGGGTTTGGCAGTTGCCAGGAGAAGGGTACTGGCCTGACTGCATTGTGCCAAGTGTAAAGTTTGATGGAGGGGGGTGGTGTGGGTCTGTTTTTCAGGGGTTGGGCTTGGCCCCTTAGTTCCAGTAAAAGGTTAATGCTTCAGCATACCAATACATTTTGGACAATGTCATGCTTCCAACTTTGTGGAAACAGTTTGGGGATGCATGTTAAACGCTATGGAATGTCATTAAGCTTCATGTGCATGTTAAGGCAGGCGTCCCAAAACGTTTGGCAATATAGTGTATGTGACAATAAAAGCACCTTTACCCTTGCTGCACTGACAGACAGACAGACACATACTGTACATACTGTATACATACATACATGAGAGACTAAGAATAATATGGTGTTAATAAATAAAGATTGGGTTAATGGGTTATAAATAAAAAAATACATGGTGAATGCAAACTGTTCAGACAGATTAATTAGTACACTACTATCGTAATATGAGTCTGTCTGCCACTGTGATGACTTTAAGGATCCCATTACACTGTCAGATTTTATGTTAATGGAGATTTGACATAGTATTTACTTCCAAACATCACTTTGCAGATCCTTGCAGTGAAAAACAATTACAATCAGAGCAGTTAATATAACAGGGGCAACGGTGCATTTGTGCAGTACATTACAGTGCAGTACAGTATTCCATAGACGATAATCTATAGAAACACTACTGGTTTTGATTCAGCAATATACAGCAATGTTTGTGCTAACACCACCAGCTAGAGGTTACCATAACAACGAAAAGCGGATGCTACCTCTCATGTCCCTGTGGAGCCCTATCTGGCTAATGTGGCGAGAAATGTGGTATTAATTCGCTCCTCTGTGCACCCACCCCAACACCCCCTCACACACACACACGCACACACGCACACACACACACACACACACAAGAGTAATCATGAATTTCATGCCCTGAAGAATCAATTGACATAACAATCAGTGGCCGCTCATCTCGCAGAGACTGTATTTGAGACACCATGTTAAAATGACAGTTTCAGATGGTTTTCATCAATTGATTTGTTATGGCCAAGAACAAAGGGGGCAAATGTAAAATAGACAAGCTGTGTAACAGCAGTCACATTCATTATTCCTATGATCTATACGAGTCTGATAGATATGAAGATATGAAGAACACAACATGTTTATTTTTTATTTCTCTGTCCTTTGCCTCTCTGCAGGACCTCTTTAGTAAGTCAGATCCATTTTTGGAAATATATCGAATAAATGACGATGAAACCGAACAGCTTGTTCACAGAACTGAGGTAAAACCCATACACTTTCTCTGGATATTTTTAATGATTGGTTTGGTATTTCTCAAGCCAGACCTTATTAAAATGTAATTTCCTGTCACCCATAGACGTGAATAGCATTTTTTCCACGTACGTTCTTGCCACAGGGCTTACAATAAAGCGGGCATTAAAGTAAAGGTGGAGTCAGCACTGTAAGCTAATAAACGTTTGGTCAAATTCAACTACAACCTTCTCACGGTCTGCCAGCTAGCTGACCATTCTGTGTGCACGCTGAAACACGTGGTGTAGCTACACAGCCCTGGCTCTGTGAATGGAAACACAAACAAAGTGAAGTGGTGCGTTTTAAAAACACCAACAGTTTTATACAGCCAGAGTCACAGCTGAATATAATTGAACCTTCCCTTTAAAACACTTCCAGCCGCCGCATGTTTGACCACTCAAATTCTGCCTGATTTCAACAGGTGATTAAAAACAACCTGAACCCAATGTGGGAGCCTTTTAAAGTGTCCCTCATATCCTTGTGTAGCTGTGATGAGGACAGGAAGCTCAAGGTGAGAGACCTGGGGGAATCTGTGGCTGTGCATAGTGAGTAGATAGGCTGGGATGCCGAAACCCAACCTGCCCAATGTCAAACATTTAGACGGGATTCAGTCTGAATTGACAGGAAATTGGAAACCCAGACCAAAATCTATAAAATATATAAATGTAAGATATAAGATATATATATATATTTAGAGAGAGAGAGAGAGAGAGAGAGAGAGAGAGAGAGAGAGAGAGAGAGAGTTTGTGTATGGGAAACTAGACATGCTCACACATTCAAGAGTCTGTATCTGTCTGTATCCCAGTGCCTAGTCTGGGATTATGACTCCAGGGGAAAGCATGACTTCATTGGCGAGTTCTACGCCACCTTCAGGGAAATGCAGAAGATCTCCAGTGGTAACCAGGTCAGAGAATGACAGTGTTGTGTCCAATGAAGCAACAGTTTCATTCGTTTGTCACAATCCTGTGTCTGTCTTTTGTCAAACGTGTGTTTTGAAGGTCTCGTGGGATTGTGTGAATCCAAAGTACAAACAGAAGAAGAAAAACTACAAAAACTCTGGAGTTGTCATCCTCAGTGATCTGAAGGTATATATCTAACTAACTACCTAAAAATAGTAATTGTTTGACGGAACCTGCGGTAACCCAATGGCTCTTTTTCCTTACAGCTCCACAGAGTGTATTCCTTCTTAGACTACATTATGGGAGGATGCCAAATACACTTTACGGTAAAACACATAGGATCTCTTAACTAATATGTGCACTATCATAAAATAGCAACAATCACACGCTCTTGCATATTAGCCTGTGTGCTGTAATCAAGATTAAAGCGACTAGTATGGTCCAGCAGCAGCCTACAGAACAATATATGCATGTCTTCTAGTGACGTGTTATGACTAAATGTTATATGTAAAGTCAGATACACAGAATCCCAGTGTTTTTTATTCCCCTGATGGTATAATTCTCTATTATTCCATGACTCCCATGGCTTTGCTTGTTGGGGTAATTTCCTTGGAATTAATTCAAATCTTTCTCCAACTGCGGCCCTTTGGTTTGCTATCCATGGTGCTACCGCTCCGTCTCTGACTGGAATAATGAAGCAATGAATAACCATGGGGACTGCTGTGGTGGATGTGATACCTTATTTAAGCTGTCTGGACGTGTGGGTGCAGTAGCTGCTTAGATCTATGTGGGTGTACCTTTTTGCAGAAGTTGTCCTTTAGCAGAAAATATTTGTATATTAATTATTATTATTATTATATATGAATTATGTAGTACTGTGGCACACCACATACACATACATGTTAATATATCCTTGACCAAGTCATGTGGATTAGAACTGGCATTGCTGTCACAATGTCGCTGCCCGCTGCTCTTAGCAAGTTCAAATGCAGATATCACATTTCCCCATAGTTATATAAATTGTAACTGTAACTTGTATACATTATAGTTCACTATATTTGTTATGTTTCAAAGATACCACCTTATTGCTTCATGTGATATTAGAGGTATTATTAACATCCCTCCGTCTTCAGATCTTAAGTGGGAATACCATACCTTATACTGTACCTTTTTCATTAATTGGATCTCAAACATAGAGATACAGTGTGCCCACAGCAATACACAGATAGCTTGTATTGTTTTAATAATGCTGTTGTTTCTCTCTCACACACACATGCACGCGCACACACACGCATGCATGCACGCGCGCACACACACGCACACACACACACACACACACTAACCCTGCACTGATAATAAGTTACAGAACAGAACAAATGACTGAATATATTTTTTATACCAATGTGACTACCTTACATAAAATGTAAAAGCGCAATTAGTACAGACATCCTTTTAAAAGTGAGATCATTATCTTACTGCGTAGGTAGTAAAATGCCATGTGGGCTTGGTGGAAGTAAAATAACTACAGTTTAGCTGTGACTGCATCTAAATTACATTGATGTCAGGTATGATTGGTCTTCGGGGATTATACTGTATCTATGGCTGAAACAGATTGGAGATTGTGTGCTAAAACCTCAAACATGTGAATTAGCATAAGTTATTTACATATTTTAAATATTTTCATTAAATTCATGCACATTGATCTGCACCACTAACTGATGCCACGTTTTATATTTTGTCTGACAGTAGACACACAGTATAAACTACACATTTAACAACATTTAAACTGTGAATAAGCATTAACACATTTTATGGAAAGTGTAAACATTCATTGAATATTAATGAAGCAATCGACATTTTCATTATCTTCAATCAGTAATACATTGGTAAAATAATATTTTGACGTATTTTGTTTCAGGTTGCCATTGACTTCACAGCCTCCAATGGGGACCCCAGAAACAGCTGCTCATTGCACTATATTAACCCATACCAGCCTAATGAGTACCTGAAGGCTCTGATAGCAGTGGGAGAGATCTGTCAGGATTATGACAGGTTTGTCATTCTTACACCCCTAAATACTACTTTTTAAAATCAGCCAGGCTCTCCTGTTCAAATGTTACTTAAAGTAACTTACAGCATCTAAAAGGGGGTTTTCCCACTATATCAGTGTCTAATATGCTTCCACTGCTTCTTTGAAACACATTTCTATAAAACCTTGCTATACAGCTTGCTACAGCTGTTATATGTGTTATGTGTGATATTCCCACTTGATAGAGTACAAACAGATACAGTATACATTTAGTGAAACTTATATTGGTATAGAAAGAAGTATTATGTTTTGTTTTATTAGTTTTGATTGCACAAATGTAATTCTGCTCTGTGGCAACTATAGCATGTGCTCTCTCCTGTGGATTCCATAATCATAAAGCACTTCCCTCATTGACTCGTGCAGCACCAGTCCTCCTGCATTGCTAGCAAGGGCTCATTAGCCTGAGCTGCAGCTGAGCAGATGCATAGACAAATGCAGTGAGTTAAAACACATGCGGAGGCATAGTGAAAGAGGAAACAGCAGCAGGGTGTGGTATCAAAAGTAATCACAGGGATCCTGTACCAATACTGTGTATGTGCCAGTTCTTGATGAAGAAAATTATGGATGTTTGGGGGTAGGTTGGAGCGGCTTTACTGGAACTTGGTAATTAGTAGAGCATTATTAATTATCTGAGCCAAATGAGGATTAACAAGAACAACCCCCTCTGACTCATGAGGTCTACAAATCCTCCTATTGAATTTTAGTGGAGAGAAAGAGAGACATCTGCTCAGTATAGCACATTGTTGGGTGTTTACGTGTTTTAGCGAGGCTTCATATGTGTAAACATAGCTCTGCGGTCATAGGACCGGCAAGCTTGAGTAGTCTTTTACTGTACTGAAGTAAAGTAAAGCTGTTTGCCGTTTGTTGTAATGAATATCAGGTGCTGTGGGATTTTAGAGTCCTTACACAGGAGCATTGCAAAGAGAGGCCAGCTCTTGTCTGTGTGGGCTGAAGCTCATGCTCCCTGCTGAGGGGGCCATTATATCTGACACATCACAACAGTGGGCTTTACCATGCCTCCTCACATTTGATGAGAAAGGGGGAAGATAGGCACCATGCAATTAACCGCAAAATCACTAATCATATAGGGGGTCTAAGCCTTTACTAGGGGGATCTGGGGGCATGGTCTCCCCAGATAGTTTTTTGAAGCCCCTAAAACATAATTTGATTGTGTTCTTTTGTTTTGTCAAAGTTGCTAAAATTAATCCTGTCTCATAGTGTAGTTTGTTTTAGTGATTTATCTGAGAATTCTGACAATTCAAATATAATCATTTTAAATAAAGACCAAAATGAGTCCACTCTTCTGTTCCCATCCATCCAACATCAAACAGCAAAACACAAAAATGTCTATACTGTATACTACAAAAATAATGTATCATGCAGGAAGAACATGTAATTTGCAAATAATGCTACAGTTCATAATATCGGAATAGAAAAACAATTTGGTCAATGTGGGACTATCTATAATGTAAAAATAATAGAATTACTGTTACCCGACATACTGTATTGAAACTACTGTAACAAGGCCAAAATTTCAATCACAAATATGCAACATAAATCCAACATACAGTAAATATCACATTGAAAACAAGGAACTCTGGGGAGGTGGGTGGGGCTTAGTGTTGGGTCTACAATGTTTAATTGTACCAGTAACGTTCTGGTAAATGTTCTGGTATGAATAATGTTAGGGTTTAACACATTGCTGGCCATCTCATTGTAGCCTAGTCTACCTATATTAAACCCCCCTAAATGATATTCTTGCAGACTTCCCTGATACATTGTACCTGCACTAAGTACATTATTAGCTAGACTAGTGAACATATAATGTAACATTTCTGTTTATCGTGTTTAAATTCGTTAAATTTACTATTTAAGCTTCAATATTTAATACATTTAGTACATTTTCCTGATGCAATTTCCCTGTAGCTGGTGCTGACATTCAATAGCCTATTGAATGCTGAACACAATACATATCCAAACATTGGCTAACAGCATTGAATGATTTGTTTCATTTTCTCTCAAAGGATTTTGATTTCCTATTCTACAATTGAACATTAGGCGAGTTATTCCCACCCACAGTAAATAAGTTTATGAAATAGCATTAGTGAAAAACATTACCGTATGTTTAACATATAATACAATTTATAGGCAACTCTTTTCCAATATCAGCACCAGAATACATTTATAATTCCAAATGTTTTAAGTCACACGGATTTCTCTATGCTAGAAAATTACCATATTTTTCCCTCTGTCCGAAAAGTATGAAACTGGCCTGATAACTGGGGCAGTATACAGCTACATTTAGCTGAAGACAACTAATCACAATTATTATTGATGACGCTAACAACACTATTGCTACTGATTCTAGGGCAATACCAGAGAAAAATATTTTGATACATTTATCTTTTGCTCAACAACAGCTCTTTAGGTTTGAGATATATATATATATATTTAAAACTGGAGATAGATTAATGTATCCACTGTTGACATATTTTAAATGCTATAGTTTCTCATTGTCAAAGCGAATTTGATGCATGGGGTCCTCTCTCCTGGCTTAAAGATATCTGCCGCAATGCACTTTATCATTGATTACTGCTAAATTATTTATCCTTGTAAAACAATGACTCAACATCCACTACAAACATTACGGCAGAGCACTGTGCTTTGGGACAACAAAACAGTGTCACACACATTTGTGTGTGTAGCAGTACGGTACATTACAATTGATTGCTTTGGGAGTACCTTGCCAGCATACATCACAGATGCCGTAAACTGCTTTCACATCTTACTGTATCTAGTTAATTAAATTGACTCGCTTCATACATGATTGGTATAGTGCCAAAGCCATGTTCTCATTCCTCAGCTGCACTTGACTATGTTCAAGTGCTTCTGAGCAAGTTGGCTGGACAGGTTTCACAGGGTCCAGTTACACCCACTTAATATGGGACGCTCTGTTCCCCTGTTGTGTCATGTGACTCCATTAGAATGAACTCCTGTAGGCATGCTTATATGTATCCTCCACTAGGCTGGATAGCAGTGTTGTTGCTATTGGATGTAAAGGATTTTAGGGCACATGTTATAATGTGATTGCCGGTTAAAAACACACATTTGCAGAGAATTTAATGGACAAGATGCATCACAGCACTGTAGTGGGCAGACCAAAGGGAGTGTACAGTATTTCTTGGCTAATTTGCATTGTGTCAAATGCCAAAGTAATACATTAGCTAAATGAAATACTACTCAACATTATCATCAGAAATATTCTTGTAATCTCCAGGCAGATGGGACATTGTCAGAATGTTACAGTTCAGATGGTGGGGAAGGAGGAGTTGAATGTGGAGTCTGTTGTGCTGGCTACAGTTACATGCCAGTCAGGCAGGGGAAGACCAGTATGGCATATAATAATCAGTTACCAGTCCATTCATTCACAGTACATCCACAGGTAATCCAATGCCAGTCCAATTGCTCACACATCTCTGCTATACGCACTTCCTCTGACTGCACCAGAAATACCGCCCCTTTCCCTCAAAGCTTCTAATGGCAGCTAATCGGGAAGAGGTGTGACTGTGACAAAATACTACCATTGAGGGGATAAAGTGCAATCAATGTGTGAAGGTACAATGATCAATTCTGTAAGAGTTTAAATGAAGCTAATGTTTTAAATATTACCAGGGCTTATGCATGTACCCCGTATGTATACAGAAATATCCTTCACAAAAAGAGAGGTGTTAAACCACACACCTTGGTTGTGAAGGTACCATTGGTCATTGTGTTGGAATGCACATCATCACTTGTTTTCCATTGGTTTGTTCAGATTATGCTGCAATGAATGTGAAGCAGATAACACATTTTAAGTCAAGGTGTGAACATATATGAATAACATGTGTAACTGATTTGCTTTGCATTTCAGTGACAAAAGGTTTTCTGCCCTGGGATTTGGTGCTCGAATACCACCGAATTATGAGGTGAAAGCTTTTGACATTTATTTGTTTTAACTTTTTCTTTTGACTACGTTTCTCTAATTTATGACACGTACAGTATGGCTCCATTATCAAAATGGCCCTCCTTTCAAACCATGTTATATACACATGCATGTGCTCTTGTTTATTACACCTGGTGCATTACAATGTCCTCCCTATACTGATTTCCATATCCTATTTTAATTCCAAGTCACTTACTTACGCTTAAAAATATAAAATGATTCAAACTGAGTGGAACATCTAGTATGTTTAAGTACAGTGCAGTATGTTTTACCAGTATTTTACCACCTTGATCACCATTGGATTCCAATTATGATACATTATGAAGCATATAAATACAGTGTCTGACCACCAAATAATCTCCCCTCACAGGTGTCTCATGACTTTGCCATTAATTTCAATCCAGAGGATGATGAATGTGAAGGTAACATCTTGAAGTTTTCCCTATCATTCTGCCTGTCTTGTTGCAAACATTAACCATGAAACAAGCCTTTTGCCAGTTTGTGCTTCGTAGGCAATGTAGACATAATAATATTGGCTTCAAATGAAACAATTGCAAAGTCGATCGTAATGCTTATGATACCATAGCCAACGCATAGTCAACATTCTACATATAAATTAATATCATTTCTAAAAATAGAATATCATTTCATTTTCACAAAGCCCAGGAGGAAATAACTTAGATATTCCTCTATAGAGAAATAAATTGGCAACTGGAGAAAGTGAAACACAGCAACAGAAATCAGAACAACAGTTATTACAGAGCCCACCTCTACCTTTCCTGAAAGATGTCTCTATATATAGATATTAATAATATAGGCACATATCTGCTGCAGGAACTCAGGGCACTTCCCTGATGGGGCAACATTTAAACTTCAGGAACTGCCCCCTAATTGGCCCTTTCAGCCATGCTGGTCTTATGAGTTGACGTAACATGCAACAGCTTTGACCGTAGTATACATTCAGAGAGTTAAAACAACGGCAATAAACATTGATATGGTTGATAAGTTGTTCTTTGTTTTGGGCTCTTTATCTCGTGCACACATCGGCTATATCTTTACGGAGATGATATATACCAGAGTGCTTTCTAAATAGTCATTTTTACAAGCACAATATTGGTGTAATTAAAAGATCTGCTGAAAATAAATGTTGTTATATGGCTTGAACATTAACCAAAGCTACAACTTCACTCTTATCATCACTATTTCCTGTTCATACACAGTGAAAATGCAATCAACGATAATTCATAATACTTTTTTCTATCAGCACAAATATGCACGTGCACAATATTGGTGTAATTAAATCCAGCAGTTTTTCATGGCCGCTCAGAAGGTATTTCTGTCAGCCCTGAAATGTCCCTGAAAGAGTTTCTACATGGTTGGTATCCTGCAGTGGAAAACCTCCTAAAGGTGCAGCCAAAGCCATCCCCCCAAACACATTTCATGCAGTGGAATATTGCCTGATATTGACCTTTCTATATGCTGTCATTGAATAGAGATCCAAGGGGTGGTCGAAGCGTATCAGAACTGCCTTCCTAAGATTCAACTCTACGGCCCGACGAATGTTTCTCCCATCATCAGCAGGATAGGCAAACTTGCAGCAGGCGATGGGAACATTAAAGATGCCTCTGTGAGTGTCCATTTATTCTTCATGGGGCCATCACATGGGTTGGTGTAATACAGGCTTAACTGCTGGCCCTCCTCCTGGGCTTCCTGTGTAAGCAGTCTCTATATATATATAATATACACTTATAATATATATATATATAATATATAATATACACTTATAATATATATATATAATATATACACTTAT
>JAODUH010059160.1:0-17854 GCA_027564835.1 Typhlichthys subterraneus | reverse complement strand
TGTCCACCACGGTGTTCGAGGGCTACTGCCCCTTGAGGCACCTAAGACCTTGAGACCACAGCTCTTCACCGCAGCTTTAGCAATGGAAGCTTTGAACATTTCCCACTCAGTTTCTATGTCCCCAACCTCCACAGGGCTACAAGAGAAGCTCCGCCGGAGGTGTGAGTTGAAGATCTCATGGACAGGGGACTCCTCCAGACGTTCCCAGTTCACCCACACTACCCGTTTGGGCTTACTAGGTCTGTCCAGAGTCTTCCCCCACGCCTTGACCCAACTCACCACCAGATGGTGGTCGGTAGCCAGCTCTGCCCCTCTCTTCACGCATTATTCAAGCATTATTCTGATGCATTTAAATATGTTTAAATGTTTTGTTGAGGATTATCCTATTGAATCTAATTCAATCTCATTCTCTCTGCAATCGCATCAACCGATAAGCTTTATGCAAATGAATACGAGATTGTGTAATCAATATGCAAATGAGTGCATGACGTCATCTGGTGACCTCTAGCAACTTTTGGAGCTAGTGCTTGCTACTTTCAAGAAGAAGAGTTGTCAGGAGTTGTTTGATTTAATGACTTGCTTAGGATGAAAACGTGCTATTTTCAAATAGCAATGTTGACAGGTATGCAACTGCCACCTTCATACTCACGTCTATGTAGTGTAACAGCACATTTGCATCAAACTAATCAGGCGAAATAACTAAATACACCTATTTGAGAGAAGAGGGGCGTTAATGGGGTTCCCTGGGTGTGTTGCTGCATGGGCATCATCGTTGAACTACATGGCTGAAATTATATATTTTGGTGTGACGAGAGAGAGCCATGTGTTCATGTTTAATACCGTGTGTGTGATTTCACCCATCCAACACACATATATTTGGTGCTTAGATATTTTATATATTTAAACGGCTATCTTTCAAATTACAGAAAATCATCAAAGTATCTATATGATCTTGTCTGCCACTAATTATGCTAAAGCTTAACACCCAAACTAATATTTTGTGAGCCACACACGTGTACTAGCATGCACGTGCAGCCAGCCCGGCTATGAAAACAAAGGACAGAGGAGTTGGGCTCACAACACCACAGTGTGGCGTCATTCTCTACTCAGGACACAATTACATCTTAAATAGTTGTTTGTGGCCACATTACAGTAATGTGTAAAAATTGTACTGTAGTAATAACCTTCTGCCGGGGTTCATGAAGCTGTGGTATGGCAATAATGTCCCCCAGCTGCAACTGTCACTCAACAGCCCTCATGATAGTGGGAGGAGCCAAGCGCTCCATAAGAATGACTGATAGGCACTTTGACTGATGAGACTATCGACAGAGGGGCTCCCAGGCTGGCAGCACACTCCTGGAGGAGATAGGAAGGACTAGAAGGCTCTAGAAGAGTAGAATCCAAATAAAAGGAGCAAAATAAGTGATTTACGTAGCGTGCAATGTATTGAGGTAATATATCTGGAGACATTTGATTGAAAGAGCAGTGACAAGACGAGACCCACTCTCACCTCAGGTGTGTGCACGTGCGTGCATGCACTTTACTGGCTATCGCTTAGCTTTATTCTGCTAAGGTATTATGCATTATGTATCAACTTCCACTACACCGATACTCTGCCAAAAACGCTGAAGCTACTACTGAAACAGGGCAATGATACTGTGCTCAGTCCTACATACTCATTTAATAGCACTTGTTTTCACTGTGTTACTCAAACATATTCACTTTTTGTCAATCTGCATATCATGCGTGTCATTTCACTCTCAATATAGCCAATCAACTACCATTCAATAATGGGAAATTCTGATTAAACTGGGGTCAAACTAAGGATCTAAATCTGACTCAGCAGGTCAATAAGAGCAGAAGCTGATACACTGAGATGAATGAGAGTGTCTTTTGTGCACCATCATAGGCCATTGTACTGAGTTTGGGAGCCCATCAGTCATGCAGGCCTTGCTGGAGCATGTTTACCAGGACTAGCACTGTTCAATGTCTTCATGGGACTCTATTTTGAGCCACAGCATTAGAGACCCCAATGGAAGGTCTATGGGTCATCACAAGAAATGTTGGGTTCTCAAGCTGAACAAGCAGAAATAAAATATTCTTGCACTCAGGGGCGCAGTGTTTATTTGCCTACTTTGCTGACCATCATAAGGCTAACAGCATTGACAAGTCCCCTATAGTCCACTATTCAATGCCCACCCCCCTTGGTTGTTGCTATAGGCATCCTCTGGAAAGTAAGCTATTTGCACCTGGCATGTAGACTAATGGTGTTTGATAACAGTTATATATATTCCAAAGGAAATAATAGCACATCTCTCAAATAATAGTTCTGAAATATCAGAGAGAAGATATCAGAGAGAATTCCATCAGTCTCAATGCACGATCTTGACAAATCACGTGAATGACAAAAATGTAGGCTAGACTACAGCAATATCTTTACATAACAGAAGTAAGCCTACATTGTTTTGTTTTAAGATAATGTTTAGTTATGACTTTATATAGTTTTCATTATCTTGGCTTGCTTCAGACATTTGTTTAGCACCAGAATTTTTCTCAAATCGATCTGGATCTCATAATCGCACAATACAAAACTTTCCTGTACCATACAGTAAAGTTAGTTTTCGTCTTGGATCATCAGATACCATACCTTTGATGTCCTGTTCTTGTGTGTATGTTGGTATCTCCTCTTGTTTTTTTGGCTTCAGAAAAGCGAAAAAATACGACAACCCTCTTAGGCTTTTAGGATGTAAAACCATGTGTAGTCTAAAACGTGCACCAGTTCGGCATTTCCCCTAAAAGCTTGACAATTCCCCTGCACATAACATAGGCATTGACCGTTCTTGGAAGGGGATTATTTCAGAGCGTTTTGCTACTTTTTTAATGAGGAGATATATAATGGTGTGTGCTGTTGACCAGTGATCATGTTGGCATTTTGACCAGTGTAGTATAGTCTATGTCATAACCATGTGTAACGATGTCAAGACAGTTGCGCTGCTAAATTGTACTCTCAAATACTACAATACATGTGATGGTGCTATATATAATAGCTTTCTGGTGGCGACCTTGTAATGTGTTTCTCTGTTGTGCAGGGGAGCAGGGTTCAAGTCCTTGGTGGGACATATTTCACTATATTGTCATGTTTGGTTTTAATAACTAAAAGCATAGTTTTACAGGCTTAACAGATATATTAGTTATATATATATATATAAGTGTGATATTTTTCCTCACACTTTCATCCCCCCCACCTAAAAAACATCTCCTGCACCACTGCTTGTACTAGTACTTTGATGTCTGTAAAAACCTGTTCAATCGATCTCTAGCTCTTCAAAGTGTCACTAGTAAAGGTAGTGTTGTATTGAAGAAAAGAAAATGTGAACATTTAATGTGAAATTCAATCTTCCAGGGTGTGTAGCCATGGTGCTAATTTGACATCTTCGAGGCTGTCAGTCATCCTCACAATATGGCTATAGAAAGTGTACTGTCAGTTTCAGGAGGAGGATGGCAGATATAAGGGTAGCAGTCAAAGCTTAGCATTCTCTCTGCTCATTAGCATGTAATAAAACTGATTCATAAGGCGGTGGTGCGACAGCCACCACCTGGACTTGGGTGGTTGTGGTGACGCGACTCTATTATAATCCAGAGCAGCTATACTGCACCAAATGTAGTAGCTCAGTGTGTATAATCAGACATAGATCATACAGTATTTGCATAGGCTGTTTTCAGCTATATGCATCTGATATATTTCCATCATTTAATTTTTCCTGAGAAATAAACTTTCATCTACTGGTTTGGGGTTGTTGTACAAATACCGGTAAACATATTCTTGGTTTAAACACAAAGATTCATTCTGAGTGATTGATGCATTCTCCTCAAGGAATAGCTATTTTACAAGTGTCTATACTTGATTGTAAGCAATGGTGTGTTCAAAGTTTCTTTTTACCACTTCAATTTTACTTCCACTTGCAACAAGCCAAAACAATGTTGTAAATAATTATCTCTAACATAGTGCCTGGAGAAAAGCTTGCATGTACAAACATATCAATAACTAGATAAGTTGCATGGATAACGTTCAATATGTTTGTAAAGGTAATCATTTGAAAGCCTTCCATATTCCATGGCAGACAAATTATATGGTTTGTATGGTCAGAATTAATAAAATAATATGCAGTCTCGTGCCAGTTAAAAGAATGGTGCTGCAATTAACTGGTAACATCAGAAACTACTATTCATAACCAGTGTTTGGCAAATTACAAAGGAATTGTAATAAGTTACTAGTTACTTATTACTCCTTCACAAAGTAATAATATTACTTTACTTATAATTGGGTATTAAAAGTAATTATTATACTACTATATTACTTTAACAATCACTACCCTGCCTCACCCCTTCCAACCTGTGTTGCCAGCTCATTTTAGAATTGAATCCTCTTTATTGGAACAATAATTAATCTTAGGAGTCAACAATCAGCCAAAGTGAAAACATTGCAGCCTCTCAAACCAGATAATTGGAAGGTTGGTTCAATTAGCCTACCATAAATAATACGACCAGAAATCTTGTTCTTGTAACGCAGTAAAGTGCTTGGTTTAGTAAGTGTAATATTGTAAAACTGTTTTGGAAAAAGTTATTAGTTACACTATTAGCTACTGAAAAAAGCAATATTATTACAACACTGTTCTTAACAAACACCATGTACACAGTACACTGTAATCCATACAGAAAAAGCAATATTATTAAAACACTGTTCTTACTAAGCACCACCTCTCTGTAAGCCATACAAAAAATGCTATGCTTTTTTAAGTATGTCATGTGTTATACTATTAAATGTATAAAAATGAACTGATGAATTATATGTTGCTCTCTATTTCCAAGGGCTTTTCTGTTCTCTGCGAAATTAGGAAAGAGGGCTGGAAATAAATGACAGACATAAAATAGAGAGAACGAGAGAAAGAAGATAGAGAGACGATAAAGAGAATAAATTAGTGTAGATTTCCTCCGGTCAGAGGCTACAGTATTGGGGTCCATCCTATAGAATCACATTCTACCCATAATTGGCTTCACAGTGTAATTTCTTTAAACACTACATTAGCCTACCATTTGTATGATAATCACAAATTGCTTTCCTCCTCTAATTTGTCTGAATACCAGAACTCTCAAGCCCAACTTATAATAAACGTAATGCATTACACTTCCTATCAGCCTTTGAAGGATTCTCATGTGCACTGAAACTTGTTATACATGTACCTTTTGAATAAAGGTTGGAATTGCATCAGTGACTATATAAATTGTTTCATTCCCACCCCAGAAGAATGACTAGAATGGAAAATTATGGTAAACTTAAGGTACATTATGACGTCAGGAAACAATTGCATGTTATTAATTGAACGCAAACAGTGGCTCTACTCCGAGTTCCTCACGAATAGCCGAGCTTCTCAACCTATCTCTAAGTGTAGGGTTGGGTACCCTTCATATTTGAATCGATACCGGACCGCTGCCGGTCCGGTACCTCGAATTCGGTACTGTTACCTAACAATACCTTTTTTTAGTACTCTCTGTAATAACATTACAGTAATTTAATGTTGCCTATGAAAAAAAATTGAGTGACTGACTCTTTACAAACAACGTGTTTTAGAAGTTCTGCTTTAGCCTATAGGCTAATTTAAGCATTATTGAACTGTGCCTCCCTGATTTTTCCCCAACGCCCCCTACCCTGCTAGTAGCCTGAATATCAACTACATTCTCTCAAGCTGAATACGGTAGCACACTTTCAATAGTGACATTAATTGTAGAACTTTATTTATTTTTTATCAAGACTCCAGCCAGTGCCGGATAAATTTAACCCTCCATGAACGACAAAACTATAATTGGGAGTAAACTATAGAAAAAAGCTATGATGACTTTTGGCTCGCCGTTGCAGTGATTGTGTTGAACAATGAACAAGCTGCAGGCTGTGCAGGGATGTAATCTCACTTGTGTTTCTCTCTTTACGCGCTCTAAGGTACAGAAATCTGGTATCGATTGATTTTACCTCAAACAGTACTCGGTAGTTCTGACGTAATTCAGTCAGTACTCTTAAAAGTACAAAGTTCGGTACACAACGCTCAGCTCAGCTCAGCTCTCTTTTCGTCAAGCTGCAGGAAAGTTATTGTAATACCGCTTCCGCAGATCCAATTCTCCAGCCAATCTCCCGCTCCAATGTCCCCTCACTCGCGAACAAGACCCTGAGGTACTTGAACTCCTTTGCTTGGGGTAAGGACTCATTCCCTACTGTTACGGTCTGGCTCAATGGCTGTAACTTAACAGAACATAAAAACTCCAAACTATCTAACAGAATAACATACAATGAGGTGTGAATATCTGTAGGTGTATGTACTGAATGTACTGTATGTACTACTGTGTGCTGCAACACACTGCTATATAAGTGAAAGGCCCAGGTGCACTTCATTATACTAATTAGGGCCTACTCATCCAGCCAATAAGGAGAAAACAATCACAGGCCCTTCTCCCCCTTAAAAACAAGGTTATTCCTTGTAACCCACAAATCAAGGTCAATGTAAGATGCCCCCGATCTCAAGTAGCATAGTCAAGCAGACAAGGACCAAAAGCCAATAACCCAAACGACCAAGAAGCGCTACCACGAACGCACAACCCAGATGCTGAACCACCCAACCAACGAATCAAGACGCACACCTACGAAGCACAACCAAAATGCACAACCTAGATGCAAAGCTTACCAACAACTAACCATCCAAACAAACTAACCAAAGCACCAGCCATTGGAACCAGAAAACCGAGCGACTGTCCAACTAACCCACCAAAAGTCAGCCGACCAATTAACCAGTAAAAAGGCAGACAAAGAAATAGACCAATAAGGAGAAAACAATCACAGGCCCTGTTAAAAGAAGGCAGGGCCGTCACACTACCCGGAGCAGGCAATCCGTTGGTTTCCTGCTGAGAACCATGGCCTCAGATTTAGCGGTGCTAATCCTCATCCTATCCGCTTCACACTTGGCTGCAAACCGATCAAGTGAGTGCTGGAGGTCACGGGCCGATGATACCATCATATGCAAAAAGCAGTTTATTTATTTTTAAGCTTTATTTTACCAGGCAGGTCAGTTCAGATTCAGAACAAATTATTATTTACAATGACGGCCTGGTCGGAGTTTGAAAAGACCTCCTGTAGGGAAAGGGTGTAGGGATCAAAATAAAAAATAAAATAAAAAAAGTATAAAAGATCAATAACATACTAGTACTAACAACAGGATGTTTGTTCTCCGCCTGCTTTGCTGACGTGACATAAAGATAGCCTACAAGTAGTAGTCACAGACAAGTGAACTGAATAGAGCCGCGCTGAGCGCAGCCGGAATATAATCAAAACACAAAAAGCACTAAAGGTAGTAGCCTACATTGCTACAACTGTGGCACACTGCATATATCACACTGGAGAAATACAGCACTATCTAGCAAAGTTGCTATGCTTTAGTAGTGTAGCAGTTGTAGGTCTAACTTTGTAATTGTTTCGAATCGGATCTACCCATGACAAGTTGCAAAAAGACTTACCTAATACTAAGTTACTGCATGTATTTGCTTGATAGCCTATTCCATTCATAAGAACAGCTGTAGACAGCCTCTGGTGCAATACAGCTGTACGCTAACTGCACGTGCTCCCGTATATGGCAGTCAGCGGGGGGGAGGGGGGTACACATTTGGTACGACACCTCCGAATGTTTTCCTAATTTTCCAGGATTGTTATGCTAATTTTCACTTTTATACGAATACAAATATGCAGGGAGCGATTTGCCGGGGGGATATAGGTGAGATTTTCCCACCTCTGGTCTATATGTCCCTGCCTCTGCAGGATTATTTCTATCCCCGGTGTGGACAAGATTTATTCCCCCCCTCTTAATTAATGCTGCTACTTCACAAATATACCATATAAAACACCTAAAATATTATAAAATAGATTTTATGTTCCTGCCTTTTAATCGAAACAGTGGAGGCTCCCTGCTAAGAGTGAACATGATTACATTTATTTTGACAAGAGTTGGATTGGTCCAATTGGCCATCACGAGCTGCGATACATTTCCCGGTAGGCCGCTGCCATTGGTGGACCGGGCCGCTAGCAACTGTAGCTAGGTGAGTAAAGTTTAGAGGGATTTGTCGGTTTGCATAGTGTGATATAAATGTTTTAATTTTGTTTTGTTTTAAGCTAACTTTCATGTAAATCAGAGCCATTCTTCTGAATAGAGCTGTAAATTGTCATGGCTTGATGCATGCATTTAGACGAGCGCATGCCAAAATTAACAAACATGTTGATAAACAATCTGGCAACAAGAAGTGATCTGCTACGAGTACGACAGAATCTAATACATGATGGCACATTATTTTGTGTGTTTTACTGTACACCATCATGTGTGTACAGAATAACATTTATGATAGCCTACACACTGGGAAAACGTAAAGGCACCTGTATGACAATGCGGGGCAAAAATCCCATTAATACCCCATCTCAGTTGTCTGAGATACAGTATGTCACGTTGCAACGTTGTACGCCGCCTAGAAATAAACACAAAATGCTTCAAATTGAGAAAAATTCAAAGATATTGATTGACTATCTTAGATGGATACGCGATTATCCCGGTTCCTTTGGCCTCATGTTTTGTTAATGTCCCCATGTCCAGTCTGCATGGGCATAGTGAAAATACCCTGTGAGACTAGCCTACTTATTCATTAAATGTTGCTTTTGCAACTGCAATAATAGAATGCATGTCCACTGTGTTTCTTTTTAAATGTTTCACCAATAAAAAAATGATACCCCTCTGTTTTTGTTTTTCACAAATCGCACCCTGCAAATACAAATATGAATTATGGTGACATATCTTGGTGACTTGGTTTGCATCAGTGCAACCACATGATTGGTTAAATAGGATAATGCTTGGCAGTTACAAAGCAGATGATTGGCTCTTTTCCTCCAACTGCCAAATTTGCCATTTCAGATTTCTCCCATAGAGCTCAATCACGCGTCAATAATAATCAATCGGATTATCTGATTTTCCTTAGCAACACCTGATGTCCCACCAACAAAGCAAATTGTTAACAGAATTGGTCACACTAGGTACCGGTACTAACAAATTAATCAAAATCTTTCATCAGGTAAAAAAAAACAGGATATAAAACCCATTTTTTGTTCACACTAGTCTGTCATAACTATACAGTAATGTGTGTATTTTTAATTTAGTATGCTGCAATATGGAACAGGGTAATTCAATGGTTGTTATTCTCTATGGAACCGTTTATCGTAGGTCGCCATGAGGTACATTTTTTGCAGTGCAAAATAAATGCTTGTGCACCATTCGGGAACTTGTGCACCATTCGGGAACGTCCAATTCCAAGATTTCCTGCCAGACTATAGTGTACAGTCATCACATATTATCATAGTTAGCATAATGAGGAATTTATTCTGGATCCTGGTTAGTTTCCACTCCATCTTTTAAGTTTTTTTTTTAGTGTGATTTTTCAGTAACTGCCCTGTTGTTTTGTCTGGCTAAAGCAGTTCCTTCTACAGTAAGTTCAAAGGGCATGTACAAAAGCACTGAGGCAGGTAACATCAGGTAGCTTGTTCTGCAAGCCTGTCATGCAGACATCAAGCTGAGACTCAATACAGTTCATGAGATATGCAGGGCATCAACCTCCCTAAAGGAATAACAATACAACCAAAGGATTTGAGCTGAGGCGCGGGTCCATTTGGTTCCCACGGTGAAACGTTAATGATCAGGTCATTTGACCAAGCCACATTTTTGCACATGTGGCCGCAGACCCTTAGTGTAAGTCTCATCAGCGCACCTAGCAAATGAGCCTTTGTATCTTGTTATTGCATATTTAGCACTATAAGGCCTTTATATGCACTATAAGGCTTTTCTGTTCCTTACACCATTCATCATACACCTTTTGTGCATGTTATAATATAACTATCACAAATCCCCCAGGAGGTACGCATCACAGACAAATGGACCCATATTGAGTGCTTCCCCAGATCTCTGGCAGTGCATCTCTGGTTCCACAGTCAATGCTCGCACAGACCTGTCAAATGCTTAGTGGCATTCACTTTAGCCTGTTAATTAGGACCTAACAAGCCATGGGAAAGGGATAAGATTGGGCTTTGTGGTGATGACAGAGACAGACGATATACTGTACACAAACCCAACTTACAGCATGTCACAGACTGACCATTAATATGACAATTAAAGTAATAAGGACGGGTAAGTTACGAGTCGTGTCAACGAGAACTGTTCATGCACGTGTCCAGAGAAAAATTCTCAGGGAATAGACTGTAGTGTACTGCATGAGGCTCATGAAGTCACGACTGAGTAAAAAGATAATTAACAAAACCATGATAAAACCTTATAAAGATTCCCGTCTCGTGAAGTTAGATAGACCACATCTAAATGCGTGGGCCTAGTAATTACGGTTGACAGCCTCATTCCCTGCGTTGGAATAATGAATAAACTAGAAGAGGTGGCTTCCACTCCTGCATGGAGCAGATGTTGTAAATCCACAGCGGGTAGAAGAGACAGGTGCCCTCCAGCCGGTTCACGTCTACTGCCTTAGTAATGGTGTGTTTCCTTCCTTGGAAGACCGGAGAAATCAAACAGCTCTCGCTCCAACCTCTATCATCTCCACATTACAAGGATATACAGTAGAACATAACTAAGCAACCTCTTCAGGAATGGAGCATGTTGAGAAAAACCTTTCCTGTATCTTACAACTGCTGAAAAGCTCTGCAACATCTTACCTATCATTTGAGGAATGTTTTACCTGACATATTTGATGGGTTGCCAGTAGTAACAGACATCTGAACATAACAATATACACTACTGTACATCATAGCAAGAAGGGATCTTTCTGTTTTGTTTTTTTAACAGCAGAGCGATATAAGACATACGTCATCTCAAGTATTACATCTACGTCAGAGAATGCATTAACAGCTATTCATTAGACAATGCACTGTGTGGAATCCTATACAAACTCAATTTCCACAAATGGTATAACAATTTGGACCTAAAGAATGTGTGGACAGGGTACTACACACTTGATGTAATGAGACAATGTCCATTCAGTATCACATTCATATTATTTGTCAATTATTTGTTATATTCTGTGAATATGTAATATGGGTTTATCTGTTCCAACGGTTCTCAGGATTTCCAGTAACACAGTATCTTTAGTTTCATACAGTAAAGGGCTGCATTTAACCAAGCTGTGTGATTTAACTGCCATGATTTGGGGTACAGTCACACGGTTGTTCAGATTGGTTTCTTGTTTCCACTTCTGAGCTGTTCAAGATTTCTTGGTCTGGACTGATGCAATTTATTACATGCTAACTGACATTTCCACTAAGGGTATTCCTTTTTTATTTATTAAACAATGAACACACAAAACAGATTTCATTTATTTGATTAATGGTAGAGCTCCTTATGGACATAAAAGAGGTAGGATTCATTTCAGTGAAAAACTTTGGTGCATTGCTCTAATATATTGTCTACTCTGGGAACCCTGATAAGAAACTATTCTATTTGCCTTCTAAATTGAGGTGTAAGTCACTTCCTTCCACGTGTATACAAACAATAAAATAGTAATTTAATAACAGTGTTTGAGGCCACATTTATGCTAATGAAATAATAATATAGCAAATAACACATGCATCACTTTGCATAAAACTGCTTCAACTAGTACGCTCATTCATTGTGCCTGCCATAAAGGCTGTGTTGTGTCCACATGGCATTAGACAGCTGCATCCATCATAGACATGCCAGCAACATCTTTTTAGAGCTTTCTCACAGGTTCACTGTGGTCCTAATATAGACCGGATAGATAACACATATGTCAATGTGACATTAATTAAAGTAAAGCAATGTAAAGTAATATACTCTACTGTACTGTACTGTGTACTGTGATTGTATAACTAAACTACAATGACAAAGACAAAGAACACATTTCACAAGTTGCTGATTGGATAGAGATGAAAAAAAAGAAAGGTGTCTCTGTGAATTAAACACACGATCACAAAATGATCATATGATCACAAATTGTGCCTATGGCGATCAATAGTGAATTGTAACTATGCCCCGTAGCAGCTGGCATGGATGTTTTACTTCTAATGCATTAACACATTTGGCTAAATACTGTTAACTGTTAAATAACTGTTAACACCTGCTGTTGTGTAAAGCTGGCAGAGTGGGAAGGCAACAGAGAGACTCTTGCTGTACGGTAGTGTAAACAAACAGTCATTCTTCCTCAAGCTCACACGTCATCATAGAGTATCTTAGCTCAACACTTGCATTAGCATTAGATATAGTAAAGTAAGACATATTTCCACACACTGTACAAACCAATCTGTTTACCTTGTGTTAGTGCAGTGCATTTGAAATGTTAATTAAATTACAGCACCATAAATATACTGTACAGTACCACCCTTGGGTGGTTTACTTTCAAGGTCTTGTCTGTAGGGTCCTGCAGTTTATTGACTTGATTCACTCTGTAGGTGAGAGAACTGAGCAAAATACCTATGCTCAATTAGAAATAACTGTGCTAGTTTTGCATTATGTGCATTTCACATCCAGACAGCTGGAGGCTAGAGCTGAAGCTGAAGTCTGGTGACTGAAAAAAGTGTCCTTGAGTCCTTGAGAAAAAAGTGTCTTCTGTTCTCTGTCAGGGTTCTCCTCCATCTATCTTCATAATGTTTCACTCCTCACGAATGGATTTAGCACTAGCAGCGTCCCAGAAATAGCATAAGAAAAGAGGAAATGGAGTTTAAGCCCTCCATTTGAAATCGTGTCACAATGGGGCTGTGCCTACTTTCTCTTCAGACAACCACAGACAGACTGCTAACTAATGAGCCCACGGTCATTTGGCCCTCAGAGGCCGCGGTATGTCTACAACCTGAGAGCCATTTCCTGGCTGCCTTAAGCCAAACAATGAGGGAGACAAAGCTTTTAGCTCCAGTAAAAGCTCCACAAGTACTGTTTGCGTTTCATCTCCTACTATTAGGCACTGTGATCAGGATCAGCTTCCCACTGACATTCCGTAATGAGAAAAAGCTAACCCTTTCTATGAACAAATTGTCACATGGGTTGACATAAACCCATAAATGTATCCTATTTTAAATCATTACACGGATCTGTTTGCCATATATTTGTCTATGAATAGTATACGTTATGCCCAATATGTCACTACCATTGCTAAGCAATAATCAAATGAATAGGAGGGTCCCTGATATTGCGATATTCAGTTTTCAGAATCTTTCCAGTTTCCACCTACTGCACAATTTAGGAATTTAAAAATCTGCCTACTTAGGACAAGAATACTTGTATAGAGGCTTATATGTTTCCAAACACCTCCTACCCATTTCAACCATTGGGGACATATTCAGACAGATCTTGAACCAACACATTTGTATTATATTTGTATCTTTATCTGGTGCTAGATGTGAGTATTATCTACTAGTCAACAACTACTCAAATATGAGTAAATGGTGGAACAAAAACATTTTTGGCTCTGCTGAGAAGATGACTAGCTATGCCTATGACACAGACCAATGTTAACCAGTTACACCTCAATCAGAAAACATTTAAAACAAATTTTAAATGTACTTGTAAAACACAGGGTTTAGTACCTCTAGTAAGAAAAATTCAAACACTAGCAAAAGATCATTTGTTTTCTTTAAATATCTAAAATATCAAAGATGACACAAATGTTTCCCCAAGTTCCACTAAAATGGACTTCTTGCCCAACCATGAAGTGGCTTTTAGTTTACGATTACAAAGAAATACATTATATATGTTGATTTATCTCAGCTAGAATAAGCATTAGCAATGAACAGAACCTTTTACAACCTTTTAAAGGCACATTTTGAGTATCAAAAAATTAATGTGAGTCATATTAGTCCCATATACATTAATACAAACAAACCAATAGCTGCAAACAACTATTTTCTGCGTGAAGATATAGTGGCGTAATGGTGTCCATGAGAAGAGAAAGACATCACACTCTCTGTGCAGTATGTGTTGTAGTCCAAGCTCCTCTGTTTTCATAGCTGGTCCGTGTGTGCATGTTAATGCATATACTATGTGTGACATAGGACTATATAGAACTATGTATATGTTACCTACACAGCATTTGTTTTGTTATGAGATGTTGCTTAGTGTGTCATCTAGTGGCAGAAAATGTCAACTTTAACAAATTCTTAAAGAGGTGGTGCAATTTTGCATATTTAGCTTCACCATCAATACACTGCGTAGATTTTTACTACTATCATTGGTCTCTCTTTTACTCCTTTATATTTGGCGCTATTACGGTTTCATATTATAGATGATTATGAGTTATTGAACAATGTCACTGATAAAGGTCAATGCCACCAACCCAACTTACATTAGAGGATTGGCAATGTGCCAGCTCAAACAGGGTTAAAGCCTTAATAATTAAACAGAGATGTTTTAAGGGCCCTGACTGGTACTGCTGAAGAACACATCCAGGCTGCAGGAAGAGGTTGTGACCGCCATTCTGTCTGTAAAGCTTTTAACCCTCAACTCTGCCAGGGACTGACAAATATAATACTTGGGAGGCTAGGTGGAAAACTTGAATGGTGTATCTTTCAGATGTTAACATCATGTACAAGGGATGGAACATTGAATCATATACAATAATATCTATTTCGCAGTAAGCTTAAAGTAGACAACGTTGCTATTCCTTGCAGAATGCTCCCCTTTCACACAGATGCAAATGAAACATTTCAAAACAGAAGTAATTTACAAAAGCTGACCCCATTGTCCTACTCAATGAAGACATGTATATCATGTTCATGCTTGAGAACTCAATACTTTGCCTAGTTTGCCAACAGCTGTAACACCTTCTTCAAATGAGATTCATGACAAATTCCTGACCAGAGGCCAGCCGCATGTCAGGTGATTGCATGCTAGCAATGCTTTATCTGTCTCTCTCTTTAAGAAGTAGTGCATTGCAACAATATATCACACAATGCTGAAATCCCCTTAATGAGAAAGCTGACATGATAGACTAGAGCTGCAGAGCTAATGATTAAAAAAGTGTCAATGGCTACGTGCACACTAGTATTCCACTATTATTCCAACTATGGCAATATTCAGAATTTGATGTCATGTAAACAGCATTTTCTGTTTGGATATTGAGAAATAGGCTTTTTTTTCTGAATATCGCATTTTACGATTAAGACAGCTGGGATATGCCGATATTATTCAGGGTTTTGGAGCATGTATACAGCAGATTTGGAATATAAATCTCAAGTTTACTGTATTTTACGACATTGGGTCTCCTGCCTGTTTACGGTAAGATATGTGCAGAAACCTATTTTGTTACAAATATGCAAAATAACACAATCGGCTCCAGCCGTTCCATTTTCCCATATATTAGCACATTAATGCAGTTTGAAAAGTAGGGAAATTCTTCTATAGGGTGAGTAATTTCTTTAAAGGGCATATCTTTACAACATATAACTAAAATAAATTTTAAGCAGACCTGTAAACATCAGTAGTGTTATTGTCATTTTCCGAATAAGGGCAAAAACCAGAACATTGTGTGCATGTAAATGTAGCCATTGTCAGATGTAACTTTAATCTTGTTCTCTCTGTGAGAATAAAACTGATGCAGTATTGATAATGTGACAGATTTTACAGTAAACACTTACATTGGTAAATAACTACCAATTCATAAACATTATTTGCTAGTGTTTTTTTTTTTTTTTTTTTCAAGACCACTTTTTATATAAAATGCCTATATTGCATTATATTAAAGTGAAAACCTGTGTAAATTAATCACTCATACGTAAGATCAGTGCTTGGACTTCATATCTTCAGTGTGAGAACCTATAACTGTGTGTCTTAGCTACTGTTTTAGAGTAAAACCTTCCTTAATAATTATAGTTGTAGTTGGATGTGATGAGTAGTGACTTGTGTTTTGTTGCTTATGTTCTGAACTAAATAAATTCACCATCGTGTAAGAGGTAAGATTATGTCAATATCTTGATTAATACAAATTATATGAATGACTATAAAAATTAGAGAATAAAATTAATCTTTTACAATCTAGTTTGCATTTGTGTCTAATTCAAAGAATTCCTCTTTGATTTTGTAATGAATGATGTTAATTAATCACTGCATGACAGTATACAGTTAAGAGATTTCTTCCAAATTTCAAAGTTATTACTGTAGTATGGCCATGCAGTGACAAATAAGGAGCTGTGATATTTGAAGGTGAGTGGATATGTAGGTGGATATGTAACTGTTTCTGTTCGTTTATTGGGATAACTGGTGCAGTTAGTTATGGTGTACTGTACACCAATCTAAATATATGCAAGTCACACTGGCTTGTCAATAAGCCATATAAATGCATTAGGCAACCTCACACAACAGTTGTTGCTGGGCTTATGGTGTAATGACTGAGTTGAGCAGATGGCTAAAAACACAGGTTTTAAACCCTATACGCAAAAATGACCTAATTAACTCCTAAAAACTGCAAGTAGGCATGTTACATATATTTACATTTTTAAAAAACCTTTACAGTTTGGATATAAATCAAGGCTTGCATAATTTCATTTTAGAAAATCAATATACCGATTCATGAGTGCTTGAACACCCAAGTAGGCTACTAATATCACATCAGCCATTTAGGTTCAAAAAGGAAAGGCACATTTTTAACATTATCAACATAGGCCTACATATAGCCAACATGGTGTAGCGCCAAATCTGATGCCAATATAGCCATCAGTGATGTTATTTTCTCATAAGTTTGAGATAGAACGCGTCAGTAGCCTAATGTTTGTGTTTACTGCAGGGCCGACGCATAAGCGAATTAAGCAACTGCTTAGGGCCCCGTGGCCACCAGGGGGCCCTAAGCCCCTTTTTAATATAAATTACCGTGAATGAATAAGTCGGAAGATGAACAGATGTATGGATTATGTCAATGTTTGGAAAAACCATTCAAAAACGCAGTAGGCCTATTGGACTATGTTATTGGCTATGTTATTGGCCTGGAGCTGGTAGCTTATCACTCACGTTCATCTTAAAAAAGCAATGCCACAAAAACAGACTTTGAGGCAGATAAATATAAAACTAAAATTATATCAAATAACTAGCAAGGTAAAGGTTTAGTAGACTATAACACTTTGTGCTAGCCTGTTGCCACTTTGAAAATTAGCTTTACTTCAAATTAACACCAGATTACTGTTGAGAATTGTTTTGTTTTGTTTTTTGGTTTAAAACCATAACTATAGTATAACCATAAGATGACATTGGTATTATGTAAGCAACACATCAAGCTATAAATAGTTATATTACACTCATGTAAATTCTGGAATATCATGGAATTTTAATAAAGTCCATTCCTGGCAATGAAGGTAAATGAACTGTATTTATATAGTGCTTTTATCCAAAGCATTTTACATTATTTGCCTCACATTCACACACCGATTGTAGGCATGCAAGGAGACACTTGACCCCCGGGAGCAGTTAGGGGGTTAGGTGTCTTGCTCAAGGACACCTCGACACTTGGTGTGTAGTTAGCAGGGTTTGAATCAGTGAGTTCTTGATCACCTATTGCCCCGCTCTACCACTGCGCCACTTGCCGCTCTTGGAACCTTGTAATGTTTTGGGTCAAGTCAGTCAATATCAGGACACTTAAGTGCTTGAGAAAGGGTACTTCCCCAAACAAAATACACAGAGGACAGAAGAGTACAGAATACAGACATCTTCTGTAGTATATGGAACAGTACAGTTGCAACAGCTAATCACTACCTCAGGAGGGTTCAACGGATGTGGGCGGTTACAGT
>JAODUH010059149.1:0-17855 GCA_027564835.1 Typhlichthys subterraneus | reverse complement strand
CCCCCACCCCCCCACCCCCCCACCCCACTGTCTCTCATCTGTCCATCAGCGCTGGTGGCACAGGGGTACTACTGAATGTAGACCAGGTTGCAGAGCAGCTGCGGTTGGAGGGTCTCTCAGGGGTGAGAGTCAGGGGCTTGGCTGACTCTGGGTGGTTCCTGGACAACAAGCAGTACAGATTTACAGACTGTCTGGACATCATCAGCTGTTCCCCCACTGAAGCCATAAAGCGAGGGATCAGGTGAGAAGGATCACAGATGGATGGACGGATGGGTGCAGCTCGAGCACAGGTATACAGATCATATCAACTGAAGAGGTTTTGCTTGACGTGTCACTTACTTTAAAGGTATTGGGGTGGACAGGTACCAGAAAGTTGCAGGCAAGCTAACATTGGCAAGGAGTGGAACTGCTTTTTTGGATACAAAGTTTACCCAACACTGAAAAGTGAGTGCGCTCATGCAACGATAGAGGTGGAAATCCAAACACTTTTGCTTTAACATACACGTTGTCCCATGTCTGACCTATAGGTCCAGTGTTTGTGGTGCAGTGGCTGTTTGACGAGGCCCAGTTGACCGTCGACAACATCCACCTGACAGGACAGCCTGTCCAGGAGGAACAGTGGAGATACATCCAGAACATGGGGCAGGAGCTACGGAACACCCTCCACCATGTCCCGTAAGAGAAATACCCAAACACACACCAGATGGTGGTCTTGCTAAGTCAGTGGTTTTATGAACAGGGCTGATCACAAGTTCTTAATAACTTCTTTTTGGGGTCATGAGACCTGCTTTGTTACTGATCAGGTGTTGTAATTGGCAGGGCGATATTTATTCCAGCGTGTTTGTCTCATGAGTTCATCACAAGAACGTAAGTAAACCAGTCACATTTTGATCTTGCAACTTTAGTGACTCTTAGGGCTCAAGCTAACAATGTAGGGCTTTGCCAATGTCTAATATCTTTCTTTTTTTTTTGTGAGAGCAGGTCGTTAGATACACATATTTTAACTCAGCAGAGGGTAATGTTATCACAATCCTCCCATATAATACTTAACAGCTCAATACTTTGGTGAATATCAATTGCCACTGTATCACATTTACATTTACGGCATTTGGCAGACTCTTTTATGCAAAGCGACTTACATGTAGTACATTTGTCAGTAGTTGAACAGGTCGTATACCAGCAATTATAAGCAAACAATATTCTAAATAGAACAAATGCAGCATAATGTCATTATACCTGTTCCACGTAATCAATCATATAAAATGCAATAGGTAATGGTCTAGCTAATAAAGTGCATACAATATATATACATCTTTTTTTTTAGGTATTCTATTGTATCACTATACTATGTTTTTAAACCTTGTCCTCTCATGTAACATGTCTACTGTATGACCCACCCTATAATGATCTGCTATGTATCTATAATTTTAATTCATTAGCTATTGGATGAATATCCAAGTAAAGGGAACATCATTGCCTAGAGCCCTCCATTGCTGGGACCGCAGTCTCCAAGTCAACAACAACAACAATAGTCATAGCAACCTGACTCATCAGAGACACAGGGCTCCACCGACGAGGGGCTGTCCTCTACATTTGATTGACAGTTGTCCGTGGCCCCATTGTAACCCCACCTGCCCGACCATCCACGACCATCTGACGGGCCAGGAGATGAGCGTCATTCAGTTTCTCAAGCACATGGGGTTTGACGTTCAGAAGATGGCCCGTCAGCAGGGAATGGACCCGGGGAAGCTGCTGGGCATGCTGAATGATGGCAACTGACGAGCCACGTTCACATTCGCTTTGTTGACGGGTTGTGTCTCGGTGAGCCGACGCTGATCACATGGTGTAAAGCAGCCAACCGTAGACCACAGGCACACTGATAATAGATGCGCGCAAACCTTTTACTTTACCAGGAAAATGGAACATACCTCATCTGGCTGGACTTAATCGCAAAAGCACGCGATGGGAAAATCGAACTATTTGTTCTTGATGACAATATGTCGATCCAGGTGGCTAGTCTGCAGCGAGACATTCACGTCCAATCAAACCAACATCATCAACTTTTATTATCAGACTCGTGGTCCGTCCATTAGAAAAACATAAACACAGACAGCAATACAACGCATACATCCAAAATGTAAAAAACAATTGGATAAAAAAGGGAACATTCCCCCTTATTATAAAAGGCAGTTATACCAGTGTTTCCACATAGTTGACTGGTAACGTACAGTACTAAAACATGGGTTTGACAAAAGCATGATAATGGAGTTTTGAGAATTGTCAAGCCTCCCGATAAATGTGTACATCAGTTTCCTCAGTAAGGCATTAAAAGTGTTTACTCTTGCTTGCCAAAACAAGTCACTTGCACTACACCACCTAGGTCTCCTGAGTAATATCCTCATGCAGTCATTGTAGGCAACCTAAAGTTGCAACAGTTAATGTTTTTATATACATTTTGTTTTTCTTGAACCTCAAGATATATATTATGAGTTCTATATATTTTTTTTCATATACACAGTATGTGGGTTATTATGGAGGTTCTTGTGATGTTTTGAGTTAAAGTGGACCTTAAGTGGAAAGTGGAACAATATTCATTTTAGCTGTGGTACTTGTATATCGGAGGGAAATAAAACGATAAGCTTTAAATATTACACAATTATCACAATGGTGCTGTCTCAACAGACCAACTCCCACTTTGTTTACCTATTACAAATTAGTGTGTAATGTTGACTAACAACCAAGGCAACTAACTATCTTTGATATTTGATATTACACTTTAATGTTTATATATATATTTTCAAGAGCTCTTATGTATTTAGGGATGATATATTCAGATAAAATTACCATATATTGTTATTGTGGAGGTGGGTCCTGCTGAATATAGCTCCATGCAAGTCTATTATTATTATTATTATATTTGGCTTTGAATACATATTCAGTGTGGCAATGGGGTGGGGGTGGGGGTGGGGGTGGGGGGTATGGGCTGGGGAGAAAGAGACAAACTGCATATTCCTGTTAGTCACTAGAGAGCACAGATGCCCAGGAATCTGTCTCAGCGCCATTTCAACACTGCACTGGAGCATATTTACATGTAATGTTTCTAATTAAAAACAGAATTTGGGTATGTTAGGACCCCAACTAAAATATAAATCCCCCCTCCCACGCCCCCCAAAAAATACACATTTTAAGGCATGTTGTGAATGTACAGTAAGAAGTACTTAACATTTAATGAATACAATATGTACTGTAGACTGACATAATTTAATAAAAAAAATGAAAATGTACACATTAAAATAATATTAAATTACAAACTAACTCCTTACATCAAAAGAGGGAAGTTATAGAAGTCCCTTCCAGTGATGGGAGATGACACCTCTTACTAGTCAAATGAGATACTGTAGAGAACCTGACTCTTGTAAAGTCTCAAGTTCATCTCCCACCGGACTGACTGAACATTAAAAGAACAGTATAAAACATGCTTGCACAAAAATGTGTTCACAGTTGAGGGGACATTTCTACCTTTAAAAATGTAGATAAAAAAATAAAAAATAAACTCACAATTCATAATGTACAATTCTGATCTATGACACGATGGCAGCGGCATGTCGTGTATCGTCAATACACTAGAGAAAAACATTTTCCAGAACTAATCCCAAGGTTATTCCAATGATGTCCCAGATCCGTAGAGCGCTCTTTAGCTGGCCGCAATCCTAGCAGGCCGAGTCCTAGAACAAGAGAATCACAATTCACGTAACATCAAAAAGCGCACCAGTCAGACCTGGGCGTAACGTCTGCTAGGAGGGGGAGTGGCTAACCCGGCTGGTGAATCGACGCAGTGGGGTGCGCTTCTGCTCGTGAATAGCCTGGAGGCGAGCGATCAGAAACTTCTTGTCCTCCCCCTCCTGACCACAGAGGAAGAGAGGGAAGGGGGAAGGGGCAAGAGTTAAACAAGTGTTTGTGTGTGTGGCTGTATTACAAAGTGTAGCAGCAGGGACAGAAAAGACTAAAACAAACTTACATTTTCGATCTGCTCCTGCAGAAGGCTTATGATCCTCCTCTGACCGTCCAACACCTGAGTGTGGAAGTAGATGACTATCCTGAAGGAGAGACAGCAGTATAATCAACACCTGTCTACAGTACACTGGCAGTTCTCATATAGTTTGTGTCCGAGCGCCATGACCCCTGTGTGCACTGGAGTAACATGCACAAAAATGCAAGCATGTGCAAGTGTAGTACACACACACACACACACACACTTAAAATGGCCAAGACAAAACAAACTATAATTAAAAACAAATGGACAGATACATTTGATTGTATTTGGCTTTTTTTGGTATAATTTATACATGGCTTTATTTGTATTACTGATTAATTAATAACACCTCTTGTAAACAGCAACCATTGGCCTATTCTATAAAGTTGACAGACAGACAGACAGACAGACAGACAGACAGACAGACAGACGGTATAAAAACTCACAGGAAGATGCCAGCAGCCACAAAGAGAAAGAGAGGGTTCTCCACAAGGTAGGTGTGAATCCAGGTTAGCCAGCTCATGTTAGGATTGCCATGTTCAAGCGCTACCACCCAACGCTTCCCGGACTGGAACATGGTTTGCAGTTCACGAAATGGGCCACACGATGTAGACGGCTTTATGCTGGCCAACGCGAAGGAAGGGGAGAAAATGTTTAAGAGTAGTTTTAACCACTTGTGCACTAAACCATGTGATTCTCATTGAGGATGGCAAATAAATAAGTCTAATAATATTTGTGACAAAATAGCTGGTACTTACAAAAAGTAGTTTGTCCAAATTCTGATTAAAAAGTAACTGGTTTGTGTATTCTAGGTAAAAGTATTTACCAATTTACAGTTTGTGTGCATTTTGTGAATGCCATCTTTCTACAACAGAAAAAATTAAAGCTTGGCGAAGCAAAATATATTATTTTTTAGCGTTGCTTTGAAAATACATAGATCTGTTGGCAATGGCATTAGGTTTCAAGCAGTCATGCACATTGTAAACAATATAGTGTGTATGTGAGTGTGTAAAATCTTCACACCTGTGCGACACAACATTTGAACACATAAGTACACATATCTATAGTAACATGACGATACAGAGCATCAGCTCTGTGTGTGTTTGTACCTCCACATGGTGTATGTGACGCAAACAGACACGCCCAGGAAGGAAGGGAAGCAGAGTAAAGTGATGAAGACAGTAGTCATCTGGCTGGCTCTGTATGGCTTCCTAGGTGCTTGGCAGTTCATCATCAGGCTCCCCTGGAACAATGGAACGCAAATGTCACAGCTTTTCAGATGTGGGCCACCATTTCTACGCAACTACACAAGAGTCATGCAGAGACAAAGGTTGTGCAGCTTAAAAGCTCATTTACACATTGTAATATAGCTTAACACGTTTTAAATAATAGTATACAAGACATTTTTATTTTCTAAGAAATAAACATAACATGGACGTAGTGTTATTCAAATGTATTCGTGTAGCCGTGAAATGTGCATTCCGAAGCCTGGCACAAAGAATGAACCAAATCAACGTCGGACTGGTCTAGAGACAGGAAATCATGTTTCTAGAGACAAAATTACAATACCTTCTTTATATAGAACAGCAGCAGAAGTTTGACAATCTGGACTGCAGGCAGAAGAGGGGTAAACATGACACCCAACCTGAAAACCAAAAGGGTTAGATCGCCTTAACACATCGTCCGTCAAATGCAAATGCAATGAGTTCGCATTTTAAATAGAATATTTAAAAAAGGTAGTGCATAATGGTTAATTGAGTACCACGCCAGTGTCTGTCCATAGATAAGTTCCAGAACATTCCTGGCAATATCAAATACTGGACGCCTGCTCCTCTTTAGCACCTTCTCAGAAAACAGCCTACAGGCGTGACAGAGAGACAGACAGAGAGACAAGACACACACAGCTCTTTTATGGTGAAGAAATTTAGAAGATGAATACAAAATAAAAACATTGGATGACTTAAAATAAACAGTGCAGGAGCAGTTTCCCTAAGGTCCAGAGAGCTCACCTCCAGAGAAACTCGCCAAAAAAGGTGTCCATTATGGTAAATATGAAGTCCATCAGCAAGAAGCGATACAGCTCCTGGCCAACAAAACTCTCCCAGCACTGAAGGCAAAATGACCCATACACAAAACATTTAAGCATACTTTATAATAGACTAATTGTACTGTGTGTGTGCAGTGACCAAGCTGGTTACCTGCAGGCGGAGATCATTGTTGACGGCCACCCTGCCCAACCAATAGTAGCACAGCACTCCCAGTATGCTCATTTTCAACATCAGATTTCTAACGCACAGACACACACAGTTACAGTGAAGCCAAACAGAACAGAGAGAGACCTACAGTAACCTACTGTAAGACAATAGTGAGACAGTAAGACCTACTGTTACAGAGATGAATTGTTACAGAACTGAGGCTTGGCTCTGATTCAGACTGGGTCGTATTCGGTGCGTGTGTGTGTGTGGTGTGTGTGCTTTATGCTCCAACAAAGGGTCCAGCAGCTTGTTGGGCTTTACCTGCCGATGGCCACGTATGCGTGTACACTGGGAGAGTCAAACTCCTCCATCCAGGCCGCCGCGTTGAACAGGCCGGGCAGCAGGAGGTTGATGAGCGACACCACTACAGGCACGGCCAGCAGGCTGGCTTCTGTCAGTAACGGATCTGTGGTGTTTACGTTAGCCCGGACCTGTTCACCCTGGAAGGCGAGAGAAAGGGGGAAGGGGGGCGGGGGTGGGCATCAAAAAGGAATGCTTGTGCGAAACATTCGTTGTCATAATTTGATGAATATGCACTAATCAATAAGTTGACAGAAACATACATATATCAAGGATAGAGTCTGAGACAAACCAAAAAAAGATTGGTGGGCTGATAGAATTTAATCTCAAAATATGACAACTTTATGCAAATGTGTTAATTTAATGAAATAGAAACATTTGCATAAAGCCGACATATCTTAGAGAAGAAAAAAAACAAAACATTTAGGACAGGTAAAAATAGGAGATTTATTAATCGCAATTAATTACTTAAAGTCTGCGAGTCATTGCAACTTTAATGTATTCCAATATTTAAAAAATGTAGATACAAATAATATTCGTAGTTTATTTATTAAGTTATTGTTTTTCATATCACATGCTGCAAGTTACAGTAACTGGAGCAGAAGAGTTAAGGGGTCTGCTCATTGTTCTAGTTTGACTCTCAAATAGCGCATGCCCACCTCCCACTCAGCTCCACGCTGCCTTACTTTGTGCATGTAGTCCAAAAAGTAGTAAATGGCTACAGTGCAGCCAATGGTGCTGCATACACAGATAGACCAGGCAAGACAATGGACAGAGAGCTTCCCCAGTTTCTCTAACACTGACTTCTTCCCATCCTTACAATTCACATCTGCCAGCAGCTCCTGGAGAAAACAAAACAATAATAAAAATAACATCTTTTATTAAAGCACTTTTTTAGACAGAGCAATAATAACAGTAATACAAATACCATTAGCAACATACAGTATATTGCTGAGCATTAATGAAACAGAAATTGTGCATTAAATTAAGCCTAATAAACAAGTAATAAAATCATAATAATAAAATAATTTTATCACAATAAAATTCCCATCTCATGTATGTGAGATGCAGAGAGAGAGAGAGAGAGAGAGAGAGAGAGAGAGAGAGAGAGAGAGAGAGAGAGAACTACAAAAAAAAAAGCATTGTTTCTGTGATATTAGTCTTATTTTTGGTCTAAAAATAAAAATTATTTTGTCAAGCATTAGAAATACATCCTGTGAAATTATGCCAATTCGTTAAGTCATCTCTTTCTATTTGTATTAATTGTCATATGCTGTCAAGACTATCACATTGCAACATAGTCTATGGTAGTCTAGTGGTCTGGTTGTTGGAAGGTTGCGAGTTCCATCCCTGGAATTGACTTCGGCACCATTACCTAATTAATAATTGTATGCTATGGATTAAAGCCTCATCTAAAAGGCCAATTTAACATTTTAACCCTCCCGCTGTCCCATGGGTCAAAATGACCCAGTGCACTTGCCAGTAGCGGGCAGCAACCACAACACGGACATATGACATTCCGCGGTTTGATTCCCCTGCTGAAATGCCTTAGGACAGTGGGAGGGTTAAGGCCCGTTGCTATCTTTCAGTGACTAGACATTTATGTTAGTTCTATTTCATTTTTACTGACCGCCAGAGGCGGTGCGTTAAGCACCTGGATATCCATCGCATGCATGTGCAGGTCGAGTGTTTGTATCAACAAAGTCACTTGTGACCTGGGTGACGTGTACCCCGCCCGGTACTAAAGGCACGTTCACCCAGGAAGTGACCTCTTGCCAACTTCTCGCTTCGGTAAGCAGGTTACACGTAAGTGTTTTGGCGTCGCTGGGAGTCTCGTAACCCATGCAGGTTGGAGCTGTGGTCACGCCCTCCAGAGACTGCGACTAGCCTTTTCTCATTACTTTACTTCGGTCCGGATAGTTTCTGGCGGCAGGTAAGATACCTTTCTTTTTATGCAACGCCGCGTACGAGTGTGCTCGCTCTGATCCAGTAGTTGACTGAAATAAGACTTTTTGTTTACGATTGCTTGGGTGCTACTCGCCTTACGCGGATCTCGATGTGTGCCGGCGGGGGCTTCTCCCCGTAGTTGGCGGCCAGGCACGGAAGGAACAGGACTTTTCCACTTGTGTTGTTTAGCTAACTGGCAGCTACGCGCTGCATATTATTTATCTTCTTTTGGCATAGATAGCGGCTTAGCCTGTCACGTTTACGAGGTTATTCCTCACGTCGGCTATTTTGGTTGCAACTCACCGCCTGAGCGCAGAGCTCTTTTTGTTATAGTTATTAGAAGGCGGTTGTGACGGGCTGGTGTACCCCCCGTGTTTTCGGTTGGTTAAATTCGCCCGCATAATTAGTACACAGTGCAAGGGAACATCTACCCACCATGTTTACATTATGCCAGGACTGTCTGGCCCCACTTGATCTGCCCGTCTTGCCTTGGCAGCGAGCACTTGAGGCAAGGTCTAACCAAACTTGCATGCATGAACTGCAGCTGCATGAGCCTAGCCACATCGTTTTAAGATGTCTAGTCAAGCCAAATTGGCTTACCTCATTGGCAGATTGTGTTGCTAAATGCAAGACAATTTGGTTAGATTTAAGAATATTTGGCTATTTTCTAACAGGGCTTTTTTTTTGCAGAGAGAGAGAGAAAGAGTGATTAAAATATAGAGTAGAAAGAGAATGCATTAGGTCATCACATTCCTGTCCACCAATTACGTCCCTAGCAACAAGGGAGGGAGAAACGAGGGGTTTGTTTCGTACTTTGAGCTGGGTGCTGATGTTCTCAGACATGAGTTTGACCGAGGACTTCTTCATGACCTTAAAGTCCCAGGAACAGAAAACCTTCATGGCCAGGATACCGTGAGACTTGTCGATGCGAAAACTCTGGCCAAACGACTTGGACATACTGTTGTCGGAGCAAATCACAAGGACCAAAAACACACATAGGGTCAGTGTACTGTGCAGAACCAAAATACACACACAGTACAATCCAGCTCAAAGCCTGCAATGACATCAACTAAGCCCAGAGGCAAATGACCAAAAATAAAAAAAATTTAAAAAGACACTCCTCATTACGGTATAGCATCGTTTTGTGTACAGAGAGCTGTACCTGTATACCAGAATGATGCACGTGATGAAGAAGGCCATTCCTATGGTAAAGAAGTAGGCCAGTGGCATGTTGTAGCTGAGGCCCTGAGGCACACACATCGTCCCATTGGCCACAGACAGATTGTGCTGCTGGTTACCCCGGCAGCCCTTATGCAGGGTGTAGTTGCTGTAGTAGCCATAGTACATCACAGAGTCCGAGAAGTATCCCTGCCACGCACACGCACACGCACGCGCACACACACACAGAGACCATGGTTATTTATTCTGCTTTGATAAAGACATTTTGTTGGTAGCCAGAATACACCTGCACTAGTCTCAAGTAATATTCTCGGTGTGTCCTCATTTCGGGTGTGATATGTACGAGAGGGATACCTAGGCAACCAGGTCCTGGGATGTAAACAAGCGATGGTCACAATGTTATCTTACCCCCCCGGTGAGCAGCTCCAGGCCAGAGAAGGGCACTCGTTTCTGGTGGGACAGTGTTGGGGGGTGCACTGCCTGGGGGAGCACCAGGAAGATCCCGGTGACGAGGATCAGGAAGAGGTTGAAGAACAGCAGGGTCTTGAGGAACAGGAAGTAGGAGAGGACACCCGTGCCGAAGCGGCCGCTCACTCTCTTGAGCGCCACCTGCCACAGGTGGAGGGAGTGCAGGAAGGACAGCGAGCTGTACCAACCGTGTCGCATGGCCTGCAGGAGGAAGGGATGGGATGGTGGTTAACACCCTTAACAAAATCTATACATCTAGAACAGTGGTCCCCAACCCTGGTCCTGGAGGGCCGCTGCCCTGCATGTTATAGATGTCTCCCTGCTCCAACACACCTGATTCACACGAATAGCTCGTTAATTAAAAGGACATATTCATTAGAATCAGGTTGGCGTTGGAGCTAGTCCCAGCAAAATTAAACTGAATTGCGATCTTCAGTTTAATTTTGCCGTGAGAATCAGTCTGGAAAGACTCAGAATAATTTTTAATATGTCCAAGTAGCAACTGAACTTTCCAATCAGCGTCATGTTTATAGCTATACGGGCCTGGTTTTCCAATCAGCATCGCGTTGATAGCTATATGGGCGTGGTTTAGCTGTGCCGACCATGGTTCTGACAGCGAAAACGACCAGTAGCTCTCCAGGACCAGGATTGGGAAACCCTGATCTAGAATCTTAAAGGAAATGGCTAACTATATTAATTAATGGAGATAGATATACACACACACACACATATGTTTTAATGCGATAACATAAACTTTTTAATTTAAATTATATATATTGCAAATAAATATTTTTGATAAAATAATACAATTTTGCTAAATCAATACCATTTTATTGAATACACTTTCTATTATCTAGTTCTTCATAATGCGGTGGTAAAGCTCCAGGCAGTTTCAACATATGTTGAGCCAAGTGTACACTGTAAAATGACTTGCCCAAACATTTTTACGTTCTCGAGTGGGCAACGGTTACAACATCCAGCAAACAGCTACAGGAAACACCTACACATTCATTTAGCACTTACAGGAGAATGTGTCCACACTATACATCTGTATGCGGCCTCATATTATCAAGACAGCCAACGTTAAATAACCAACCAAACCAAAAGAGCACAATATCCAATAATAGAGGTTACCTACAATGATAATGTAGTACTTCAGCCAACTGCAACAGGGGATCTGACTGCTTGAGAATGATTTTCTGTCCTTGTGCAGTGCCGACCTCCTAGTTTAGTGAAACATTTGGAGAGAAAATTATGCATTTACAGCACCTGAGAGAAAGAGAAGATCTTAATAGATTTATGCAGTGACTAGATGGGTAAGTTTAAAGTAAGAAAGATTTAAAGTGCTTACATGCCATTACAGATGTCAATAGCTGAATAGGCCATACACCAATTACCATAAGCAACCAGCATTCTGATAGAGGTCAGCAGGGCTAACAGTAATACATTTTACAAAATACAGTACATTACTTATTAACATATTAAAAAAAAAAGGTGTGGTAAGTCATTCTCGAGAATGCTTGGTGAATTGAAACTCAAAAACACCTCTGCCTTCAACGCAATCAGGTTCTTTCTTTCCCCGCACTGGATAGTGCGATATAGATATATAGTTATGAAGGCTAGGAAGTTGTTGTTGTGTACGTTATGCACAACTTTGTATGGTCCTATTTATAAAGCCAGGGCTGTGTAGAAGTGCCGGATTTGTTTTTTCAGAGGACAGTAAGATAGTGGACTGCGAGGAGATTTGACAAAAACGTGTATTAGCAGTTACAATCGCTTACGGTACCTAGAAATCCTCACAATAATTGCTGACAACCTAAACGCCAACAAAGAGCCTTCTAATACCGCCTTCATGTGCTATAGGATATGTCGTATTTACCACTTCAGAGCACATGAGCGGTCAAACCAAGTCGTAATTACCGCTGGGAAACTCGGATTTGTCTATGATACCCGAGTTGCCGAGTTACGTGGGATGGTACTACAAACATGGAGGAATATAAGGCATGTGTCGATGTTAGTGTGTTGTAGTCCTACATTAATGACAACGCTTCAACAAGCTATTTCATAAAAATAAAAACAAAATAGATTCAAGTGAATGTGGTTCCTTAATGTAATTTGCCACAGGGGCACTGGCTACAAATAGTCCCCTAACATTATTTATCTTTTCAGATAACATCAGCAATAACAATGTTTCTGATAGGTCGTCAATTTATTTGAAAGCTGCTTCCTAATTGGCCTGCGCGACAGATGGCCGGCCTTACACCTGAATGCGTGACATGTCATATTTACGACTTCCTAACGAGTAAGTAGGAGCTTCCGACAGACCTGGTCCTGAAAGAGCACACAGTTTACTGTTGTACCTGATCTTCTGCTTCTCTGCCACGCTAAGGGGCATGGCTCGAAGCATTCGGATTCTGTCGCTCACTGACAGGTTCTGCAGGTTGTTCACCAGATGGTCCCTCTGACTTCCTGAGAACACACAAACACCAAGATGTTTCCTGTGACAAAACACATTTAACACGGAGCTCTACTGAAAGTAAACCCAACGTCCTTATTAGACAAGTCTGGCCACTATGTAGCCATCTTGGTAATGCCTCCGGGCAGTGATTTTCAACCCAGGCCCCTAAGGTAATGGAGAGAGCTATAAACTGCACTTTCGCTTTCAAAATGCAGCTATTACATCGTTATACATCCACTACCAATTTTACACTGTGTGCTTGCGTAAGTCCAATAGGTTAGCAGTTTGTGGTACAAACTTCTCCCATAAATATTCATAATTCTGGATAGATTGTGGACAAATGATAGATTTAATCTTTAGTCCATATCGTTTAAATTCCGTACAGACACATATCTGGAAAAAACTGAATTCTGTTAGGGAACGTTAAAGTGCTTTTGTTGCACGGCAATGGCAAGTTCCATGTTTTAGGTTTGAATTTACGCAGTATGTGGTTATGTGTATTTGGTGAGGACTATTTGGTGTGTGTACGTGTGTGGGTCCTCACCATCTGTCTCCACAACGTTGGACTCCACCCCGTAGCCTCGTATGCTGGGCCGGGCCGAGCGGGAGAAGTCTCGGATGGAGGGCCTGCTCTGCCTGCGTCTCCTAAGCTTCATGGTGCGGTTGCAGTACTGAGAGATGATGGCCCCCCTGCTACGGCCTGGGGGAGACAAGGAAGCACAAACGGGAAAGCAGCTGAGAAGTGGCGGGAGTAGAACAGATTCTTTTTTTTTTTTTTTTTATGATTTCTCTCTCTGGAAATCCTCCCACAATCACACTACAACTAGCCGGCCAGAAAGGCTGTCAGGCAATGGGACGTGTTTATAACCGGCTCTTCAATCTATTGATCCGAAACAGTGTACTGGAGTACGTTGCACACACGTAACATATACTGCATGTAGTAATGATACAACCACCATTTTGGTGCTACTTTATAGACTGTAGTGGCCATTTGCATTAACCTCCAAATGCAAACGTTATCCCAGATTATATAAGTATATTGTTGTTTCTCCCCCAATAGACATGTACAATTTCATTGTCAGTTTCTTTACTGAAACAGTAAGCTTGGGCAGAGGTTTGTAGTTCTGTGGATGATAAGAATCTATTATTTAAGCTCTTTGACTAATGGTATCAGTATTTGTTCCTGCGCGACTGTGGGTTAACTCCCGTGGTATGCTAAAGACTTAATTTTGGTCCTCATGAGGGTTTACCTATAGTGCGACTGGGCATCGACGACAGGACTCTCAAGGTGGCTGAAGACCAACGTTCCTCTATGAGGGGGTCCACCTGTTCTGCATTTTCCACTTCCTCAAATTCCATAAGCCTCCAAGCTTCATGTCCAGGGCTGCTCGGCAAGGCCCCGTTGTCTGGAGAATTAAGACATTAGAAAACAATAACGTTACAAGGTCATTCGGTCATTTGTCATTCCCATTTTTCATGCCATTTTGAGGAACATCATGTAAACATTTATGTGTAGGCTGATTGATTCAAAAAATGAAATTATACTGGATTTAACTGAGCCTATGCTGAGTGACACAAGGTAGTTCTCTTGCCTCTGGAAACTGGAATAAATGTCTGGAATAAATGTCTGTATGTTCTTTAGTATTTAGATACTTTTTATAATAATTTGCCGTTATAGTTTACAGATATGAGCTATAACTATGTATTGTAATTAAAATATGGTCAAAATAATATTGCTATGAGACCCAAGTTTCGTTGACTCGTCAAATACGTAACTACCCGTGCGTCCGTCCAGAGATGCGATGCAGCAGTCTTGTGGACGCAAGCCCATATGCCGGAGTAAGGTAAGGTAAGGTATTTTATTGTCACATACATGTAGCGAAATTCATCCTCTGCATTTAACCCATCCCTCAAGGGAGCAGTGGGCAGCCGCTGTGCAGCGCCCGGGGAACAACTCTGGATTGGAGCCAGTGTCACTGGTAAAATGGCACTGACTGGAGGGTGAACCTAACATGGTTTTAGGTAGTGGAGAAAACCGGAGGAAACCCACGCAGACACGACTAGCTTACAACTGCACATGAAATTACAATTTTGTGTCGGCACAGATTGTATCGTATGATATAATATTTTTATATGCTTATTTCAAAACGTTTACACCCAATGTGTGTTCTAATTCAGGTGCATGCAAGACATGACACTTCACATGGCGCAGTCAACGCGCACAGGCCCGCGTGGCCGACGCGGAAGCATAAATGGGCCTTTACAGTAATGTGATTATATTAAGGTACGAGCCCTACCTTCACCCTCCTCCTGCACATCTCTCTGCAACTGATGCAGCTCGTAATCATCTGACATTCCCTCAAACGAGTCTTCATTGTGGCTTTGCTCTGCTATCAGCTGGTGAAATGAGTCGTGGACCCCTTCCTCGTCCGCTGGGCTCCTGATAGCCAATGACAAAAAGGAAAAAGAATAAAAGGGGGGAAATGGGAACCTTTAAGGTGAAGTCAGCTACTATTGGACACTCATTGCCAAGGCTGGAATAGTGTTGTGTGGTGCGGTCTGCACCACTCTGTGTTCCCATTTACAAAGCCGGTGTAGAAACACCTGATTTGTTTTTTTCAGCGCACGCACGCGCGCACACACACAACAGCTACTGGCCCGTGAGGACATATTCGCAGATTTTGACAAAAGGTGTAATTAATAAGAAGATAAAAAAGTAGATGAAAATAAATTATAAAATCAGTAAACACGGGAATATAAGTATTAGGAACTAATCTCAGTATCTAACAAAAAAATGGAAGCAACACTACTAAAACTCCAGTGAGTCTCAGATATTGGAAAATTTGTTCCAGTTTATCCAGTTGCACTTTTCAGAGTTTGAATACACTTTATTAGCCTGGCTCCTGACAAAAAATTGCTATTTAGATCAGTTTTCGCTAAGATTTGTTCGGAAACCCTAGTCGTCATAGCAGTTGCACAAGACACCGGGATGGCAGACTAATCAGCGATCAGCATCAGGAATGCGTAAGTGTAAACTGTTTGTTTTGAAATGGTGACAGAGCTAGGTGAAGTAATACAAACAGTTCACAGTTAAACAGATATCTACACCCAGTAAGAAGCAACGTCTGTGAAACCTTCCCAATGGAGCGTGCCCTGAAACATTTCACTGAATTAATTTTGGATCTGGTTACACCGGGCTAACAATTTATATCAAAACACAATTATCCAAGCACTGCTGGCCACAAATACATCAAATGTGACTCTAGATGTGCCTTTGACACCGGGAGAGAAGTCATGTTGGAGAAATCCTTACTAAATAACAGGAAGATAGCCAAAACCTACACTTTCACAGAAAGTCATAATGATGTGACAGCAGTGTAATAATGAGACACACCCAAAACGCCCTTTATACTGCCTGTCCTCCTCTATGAACGCATGCATCTGGTTGAATAGACATTTGGACAATATGTCGCATGACAAATACATGCAAACCCTGGGAGACCAAGTCTTGTTATCGGCCTTTCCTTTTACAGACCGGCAGTAGATAAAGAGCACAGGCGTCACTACATATAGACAATGAACAGACCAAGAATAACAAAAAACACACAGTTGGAGGAGGGCAGGACCCAAACACAAGTAACCAAAGCAGGAACGCAGCAGTAACACGGTAGAAGGAAAGTGACTAATACTAGGGTCTAATACTTACTCCAGTCCAACCTCCAAATCAAAACAAACGTTACGAGCCATTCCTCCTCTCCACTCTCGGTTAGTCTTGACCTGTCCGCCTGCCTGTCCCGATCGACCAATGGCAGAGGGGCGACGCCTTCATGGATTTAAACTTGTCCTCAGTTTTCCCACCATGGCGTGCGCGACGACGTCTCTACCTACACAGGGGGAAATAGGACACGTTTAGGAACTAGTCTGCTGGTGGAATGTGCTGCTGCATGTTGCAGCTTGCCCGGGGAGTAAACACGCTCCACTGATACAGTACACACCTGTTGTCCACGCACGCACGCACACACACACACACACACACCTGTTGTCCGAACGGTTATCTCTACGATAAGTAACTATAATCTATGCTCCCAACCACAAGGCTTGTGGGTTTGCCTGCAGCTAGTTGCAAACAGAACTACTGCTTTAAGAATCAGCTTCTCACACCATTTTAAATGTGACACCTTCTGGATTTAGATTTGCATTAGCCTTGGTTCAACAGCAGTGTTGGGCTCCATTTGGTATGTTGTATTAAAAGGCAAATATGATGGGGCGGATGTGGTTGTGTCATTGTGACTAGTCATGTGTGGACATGGTCATGTGAGATGGTGTGGTCACTGAATGAACGAATGCATGTCAATGAGCGCGCAGACAGTGACTCATTGTCACATTCTGTTGTTATTGCTGTTGGTGTGTGTCACACTGAGCATTTGAGGGAGCGTGTGCGCTGGCGACGATTGTAGCAGAGTAGTATATCGTGCAAAGGAAAGGCTTAAACTCACGAATTCAGGATTAAAATAAGATATTCAATAAACATTTAAAATTAACCTAAAAAGGTACAATATACAGTTCATAGTATGAGTTGTGACCTCATTAACAAACAACAGACCCTGTATTTAAATTATTTGCCATCATGGATATTATGTTCTGTTTAGTTAAATACAGTCGAAAGCAAAGAGCCAACATATTTAAACCCACAGAACTTTATCTAAATATTCCTGCTACTAAAGCACCTTCCTATAAACTAAAATTCACTAAGATAAACTTGCTCTTTCAGTGTTTGGTTGTTAATGGTTCATAGTAATAGGCCAATGGCAATAGTATTTTTTTAACATTTGATATTTTACATTTTATTTTAGGCCTATCCCTTGATTGAGAGTTCCTCGATAGATTCAAGCTGACGTTTTCAAAATTTCCTATAGAACAATAGATGAAACAATGTTGTTTCACCTCTTCATCTCTTTCCTGTCCATTTGCTGTTGATTCCATGATATGATTCTTTTGTTAGCCTATTGACAGTATCTTCTTCTCCCATAACAGCGAAACAGAAGGAATGAGTAGGCCTAATAGAAGTAGCTTTTGATAGACTGACATCCGCATTACTGGAACAGCTAGTCAATAATATAAATACCTGATATCGGTAGATATCAATCAATCAATCTTTATTTATATAGCACTTTTCATACAAATTCATGTAACACAAAGTGCTTCACACTACAAC
>JAODUH010059138.1:0-10468 GCA_027564835.1 Typhlichthys subterraneus | reverse complement strand
CCCCGCCAGTTATCTGCAACTCTGCTGAGGTGCAAATAATTAGGCATTTATTTTATTTCACTATTTTGCTAATAATGCTTCAATAAAGGAAATGCTTTGCTAACCCATTCTCTGTAGTTGTTTGACTCATCTGAGAAGTTCCACTACACCTGACATCAAGCTCCACCACAGCAGGACAGGAAGACATCAGCGCTACCATAACCTGCAAACCCTCCGCTGTGATACAGCTGCCTTTCACACTGAAAACACATGATGAATAAAACACAGATAAAACACAATTATATGTTCATCACCAACATACATCATCACCGCCAAAGCCTTATCACACATGCATTCATCAGCCCCTTACATCGTTATATTGCTTAGGCTCTAGCATACACTTATTCATATTCATAGAATCTGACTATATAATAGTAAGTAAGTAAGTTAAGTAAAGTTTATTTATAGAGCACCTTTCACAGACAAAGCATAATAAGCAATTTGCTAACCCGAATTAATGTAGTTTATTGCAAAGTATAATGAGCTGAAACAGGTTTCAATGTCATATTATCATAGTATACGTAAAAAATATGTAATTTGTATTACAATGTAAGGTAATACAATGGGAATATTTTGATTCAGTCTTACATCACATGGTTTGTTATCTTCAGGTCAGGCAAGAGTTCAGTCAGAGCTCTGAGTGAGTCCAAATCCATCTGATCTCCGGACAGACTGGGGGAGACACAAACGCACACACTTGATGTTGTATATCTACTGAGATGTGTGTTACAACATTGACAACACAACCAGGTTCTAGTCAGTAACAAACCATGTGTGTTGTGTTATAAGATTATAGAGATTTTTCAGTCTCAATATCTCAGATGATATGCCTGTATTGTTATTTTTACTATAACTCTATGAGATTATATAGATATTTCATGTCTTTCAGTCTCAATATCTCATATTATATGCCTGTATTGTTATTTTTACTGAACATGAAGAGCAATGTGTGAGTAGGTCTACGTACTCTAGGACAGAGAGGGCATGGCAATGCTGCAGAGAATGTCCTAGTCTGTGCATTTTATCACTGTTCCATGTCTGGTTCACCAAGCTGGAGGCAAAGATAACAGACAAACATTAGTACTAAAGTCCAATATAGACCAGTAATATGTATCCAAGCAAGTTAAATATCACCAGGTGAAGACAAAGGTACAATTCTGGGAGCCATGTTATTTTGGAAGCAAAGTTTACTGGTTGCCCTAATCAGAAGCATAAAGAGTAGAGTTATTGTGTAAAGATCATACCTGACCATTGGACCACAACTGCTTGTAAGAGTGTAGATAAGACAGAATAAATGATACAGATAGACAGAAAGATAGAAAAATAAATTAATAAAATGTTACACTGTGGGTGAGTCAACACAGGGAGCTGGATTGTTTATGCGTGAGAAAAATCCTACCTGGTTTCTGAGGTTTGGGAGAAAGTTACTTTAATGTCCTTCATTTCACTGTGAACAGATAAACCATAAATCATTACTGTATAAGCTTAATTAACAAAGCAGGGATTGCTGAATATATTTAGCTTTAATCATATAAATATTAGATTTTCATTTAATTATTATATAAATATCTTTATTCAATTTTAAAATATGGAAATGTAGGTGTGATTGTGTGTGTGTGTGTGTGTGTGTCCATGCGTGTGTGCGTGTGTGTGTGTGTGTGTGTGCGTGTGCATGCGTGTGTGTGTGCGTGTGTGTGTGTGTGTGTGTGTATGCGTGCGCGTGTGCTTTGCCTTACTCTGCAAAGATATGATCAATGTTTCTACAGTCACCAGTCCTCTCTATCAGATAGTTCATGACCTCGGGGGACCTACAGTTGCGACCCAGCCTACAGTGGGTAAAACACACACACACACACGCACACACACACGCACGCACACACGCACACACACACACACACACGCACACACTCACATTGTAGAAAAACACATGCACAATGTGAAAACAAATCCAGAGCTCTTTGTGAAAACAACTGGCTTTAATGAGAGCTGATACTGTATATATTTTGCATTTTTATCCAAAGCAACTTACATGTTTACCACTACTACCATGTAAATATCATTCACCAGTGTACTTACAACACAACAGTCAGGCTGGGTATTTCGGCGAGGATGTTGAACGTCTCTCTGATCCCGTTGTATTTCAGGTTGTTGTCACTCAGACTGGAACGCATCATGTCACAAGACAAAACATTACGTTGCATCACGTCTATTCACAGTGCTACTGTACACACCATTTCCTCTGATCCCAGCAGGGAACACAGTTATCCCAGTAGGGAACACCGTTATCCCAGTAGGGAACAACCTGTTAAAGGTATAGTCAGTCATTCTGGAGAAAGCTTGTTGATGTTTGAACTCCATCAAAATAAAAACACCTCACCCGAGTCAGAAGCTCCGCCTCCAAAAATTTGAAAAGGCATTGCCAAGGCTGGGATATTGCTGTGTGGTGCGTTCTGCCCCACTTTGATTGTGTTCCCATTTACGGAGCAAGGGCAGTGTAGAAACACCAGATTATTATTTCAGCACGCACACAGGCAGCGGGCAGCTAACAGAACGTGAGGAGACATTCACAATATTTACAATCGCTTACAGTCGCTGACTATGCCTTTAAATACCCTGTACACTGTATTTTAATGCAACGATACGGTACTTGATCTCATTGATGAGTGGACATTTCTGTAGCGCGCTGGCCAGGATGATGGCACCATCATCGCTAAGACTGGCACCAGTGTACCTGAGAAATAGGAACAACAAATCAGTCAGTGTAGTAGCGTACACTATGTAGTGTAGTAGTCAATGACTAGATTACAAAGAAGCACTTTGCAAGTTAGACCTCCTTAACCGCGGAGCATTTTCACTACCAGTCCACTACCAGTTATAGCAACATGTAGTATGCTGTAAGCATCGTTACTGGACATTTTGACTGGCAAAAAGTGTCATTTATCAGTATACAGTACACTGTACACTTTTGTAATTCTGCTATACAGTACCAAAAGAGGCAAACTTGCTACTGTAGGAAGCTTTATTGTCAGGATACAGGAGCAGCCAAACAATGTTAGCTAAACCCAAACATTGACCAGCAAGGAACAGAGAAAACACAAGCAAATAAACCAGGGGGCAAATGAACATTTTAAAAGTCCAGAACAAAAACAGACAACATCCAGACTGTGAAATCATAAGGAACACAGTTGGATAGGCAATTAGATGACTCACTCCAGTTTCCTCAGCTTTTGCAGTTTTGGCAAAATGGAGGATAACTTCTCAGCAAACTTGTCGTCATACTTTCGGCTGCGAAATCTAAGAAATAATCAAAGTAGATTTTAGTCAAAGACAATTCATATAAATAAATCTACAATTCCTGTTATCAGTGCCTTGCCCATATAGACAGTAGATCTACACATTCAGTAAAGGCAAGTCATGTTTTCACAGCTGGACAAGATATCCAAGCATTCTGTGTGTGTGTGTGTTTGGGGGTGTGTGTGTGGGGAGGGATGTATGTTTATACTGTAAATCTATACTGACGTAAGGCAGGTCATGTTTTCACAGCTGGACAAGATGTCCAAGCAGTCCGGCTCTATTGAGCATGCCCCAAAGTCCAAACCAACGGCTTTATCTTCAGTTGAGCCAACCACAAACACCAGTGCATCCATGTCCCTAGGAAACAGACGGATATTGCGTAGCTCCAAGACGGGTCTCGTGCAGACAACCTTTCTGGCCAGCTCCTTGTCCTCTGTCTCCTGGATATAGTGGCAAAGCTGTAGGAGCTGGTCGCGTGGTGACAGACAGACAGACACACACACAGACAGACAGAGGTAAATACAATTTTGCATGGAGTTTGCATGTTCTTCCCGTGTCTGCATGGGTTTCCTCTGGGTGCTCCGGTTTCCCCCAACTATCAAAAACACTGGCAGGAGATGGTCCCCGGGCGCTGCACAGCGGCTGCCCACTGCTCCCTTGAGGGATGGGTTAAATGGAGAGGATGAAATTCGCAAACATGTATGTGTATGTGACAATAAAAGTACCTTGACCTTTTTAATGAGCCTTTACATAGGTTTTGCACATTCATTAGTGTTGTTCATTATTTTCTTTTTGTATAAGCTCCCCACTGCTTGGTAATTGTTTGACTCAAATATATTGATGCACATGCTTTAATGTAAGTGCTGTATGTGAAACTGTAAACAAATCTTGTTTATGTATAATTGCATTTTTATTTAATTTATTGTAACTATGTTCAGAAAACAAAAGAAAAAACGTAAATGTTACGTATGTGTTATTCAAAGTATGATCTGTCACACTCAAAATGACAACAAAGCTGGTGCGTTAATAATTGACGAACGTTTGCGAACAGTTGCGAACAATCGGGCAGTTTTCCACTTGCTTTGAAAACACAAGCAAACGGTCTGAGAAGGTATTTTGGCAAACACACTGACGCTGTATGGATGAAGGGTGACAGTTTAAATCAAATACTATTGGAATGTTATATAATGTGTTGGAATACAAAACGCTCAAATTTCAAGTTCAACGCAAATGCGTTTGCCACGAACGGTTCCCTCAGTCTGCCAAATTTGAACGCTCAGGTTCTCAGCCTTACCTTTGGTCCAGTGAGGCCGGCAAAACACAGCTTTTTGAGGCGTTCCACAACCAGACGTTGACGACGTTGTACGAGCAGCCGGGCTACGGCAGAACAGCCGACTGCGTGTCCTAGCGCTGTCGAGCAGCGCGGGGTGGTCAGACCACACATGTACATCGGCAGGGAGTCTGTGAAGGCGGTCTTTGGGTTGGCCCTGGTGGTCCAGCGAGAGGTGATGTTGAATCTGTATGAGGTTAAGAGGCAGGAGAGATTGAGTAACTTCAGTGGATCGATATGTTGAGAAACAATGTTTCTGTTAAATGGCCATAATGGACGTGTACATTTTTCAGCCTGTCCGTTATTGGTCTATTTTGTAGTGCCAACTATTATTTTAAAATCTTTTTTTTTGTTTTCTACATAAATCTAGACGTAATAATAATAAAAATAAATGTCTGACATCCTTAATTTTAGTCTAACACAAAAGAGTCCAGTTCGACTGCTGTATAATGAAATGGTATAGCAATGTTGGTTGTTCAAACCTATTTTTAAGATGCGTGTCAGTGACTTCATCACTGGTCATTATTTTGAGTGCAGCCAGAAACTCTTGTAGTGTTACATGGACAAAACAGTATGCATGGCCCAGCACCCCTTCCTTATTCCTTAGCTCCACCTGGTGGAGAGCGTGCAGGGGAAAAAAGAAACATCCTTATTAAGGAGTAGAGCACACATGAACATTCATGAGATTATGAGACGTACAGTATTATACTATCACATAGGTTGCCATGGGGACATCTGATAATTTGTGTTAAATGTGGGTGGAACGGTAACCAGATGTGGAAACGTCTCAACCAATCCAGTGCCTTGTTAAGACAGTTAAATAATCGGCTGTGATTCAAACAGGAATCATCACCAAAGGATTGTTGTAGCAAATACGGTTTAGCCAGTCCATTTTAGACACGCACACACACACGCACGCACACGCACACACACACGCACGCAAGAGCACGCACACACACACAAAACCTGGTCTTACCTGCGTGAAAAGTCCTGCTCTGATGGAGAAGTTGAGAACATGCGGAGAAACATCTGACTTCATGAAGATAGTCCTGCTATCCTCTAACCCTTTCCAGGCCAGTGTGCTTAGCTCACATACCTCCGTCCAGCATGTGTGAAGCATCACAGAACTAAACAGACGTAAAACCAAGCAATGTTTGTGATTTGCAAAAAGAAAATTGTCCCAGGAAAAAAAAACTGTTTCACTTCAAAAATAACAACACAGAAATGTAAAACAACATACATAACACGATCGCTTACGGTGCTTGCACACTGCCCAGACTGTGCCTAACTGACGTAATGTTCTAAAGGTGACAGAAGTTGGTTGCAGTTTTTAGAATGTTCAGAAAACCAACTGCATGTACATATTGGCCATACTGTAACTGACAGGACGAGTCAGACCTTGGATAATGCTACGTGAAAAATGGGGATGTTTTATGGCAATGGTATTTTCTCTTACCACATCTCTGCTTTAATCGCGTTCCTACATCCAAAAACTACAGCAAGGTGAAGTGAGTAATGGCAAGTTACATAGTCTCCTAGTCACCTTCAATGAATATCATGTGTGCTAACAATGAACACGGCAAGTTGCCAGGAGAACACCCTCGTTTGTTGAAAAACTGTGGAGACGTTCCACAACTCTGCCCAACCCGAATGGACATGTCAAACTCAAAAAACTCCAACCGATTAACACCCACTTACATCGGCTGATATTGATCCAACAGCTGGGAGAGTTGGTCGCCGTTTGTCGGGGCAGTGTGCAAGCTATTATTAGTCTTTTCCGTCGGCTAGTGAGCCTCTAACCTCTGTGGGAGCGCTGCGGTGTCTGTGGTTGACCCCCTTCTCTTCACTTCACCGATAGTCCCTCGGCTCAGAAACGCTGTGAGAACAGTGAGGTATACCTGTGTACACGTGGTGGGCAGTGGGAGTGGCGAGGGTGGTCTGCTGCTGTCATTCATCACATTGCCTGTCCACGTCGGAACGCCAGAAGACAACATTCTCGTCAATATGACTTTCTGCCACTAGATGTCAATTAAAGCAGGACTTTAAAGCGCCGCTATATGATGTTATGCCACTAGATGTCACACTAAGCGCACCAGCATCAAACATGCATCACTTACTACTGTATACCTTTAATTTTACAAATATATTATAGATCACCTTTAACCTGGTCAGTTAGTGCAACAGTGTTTCATGATTTGTCCTGTAAATCCGCCACCAACTAGATACAGTACATTTGCCATATACAGGCCATGGGGACGTTTATTCTTTTATTCGCTTTTCTACAGCGATAATTACTCACGTCCATCCGCTGGTCTGTCGTCGCCACTTCCTGCCAGCAACCTCTGCTCCAGGCAGATGCAGCAGAGGTTGCAGAGGGCAGGAACAGAGGACATGGCCTGCAGGTGTCGACTGGACAGCAGAAGGTCCAGAGCTTGCCGCCCAACAGCGCCGTCACTGCCCTGGTCTTCATAGGGAAAGATGCAAGCGTTGGATCGCTACAACAAAAAATGCGTCAAGGAGCTGAGCTAGGGGAAGGGAGGGGCTGAGAGGGGGACCCCCATTAACGTTAACATTTGAATGTGATGACGTATGAGCGTACTAAGTGTACCGTTGAAAACCAGCCAGGTCATGGGGTGATTTTAAACGGAAATGACGTGTAGTTCCGTTATTAGCCCTTAAAATGCAGATTTTTATAATAATGGGAATTTTGTCAATAATAATAGCAGCAGCATTGATGTGTCTCATCACAGATCAATCCTGTCACTATGTTTACAGCTCAGAGAACACATTTTAAGGTGCATTTACATTTACCATAGGGTGCTCCCTAAAGCCCCTGACACGCTGCAAGCAATCTGCTCGTCGCACATCGCTTTGTAGGTGAAAATTGATGGCTTATTTACATTTCAGGCTTTGGTTGCCTAGATATCCCTCTCGTACAGTATATCTCGCTAGCCCCCCGCTCTCCACATTGGACACGCACTGCCAAGACTTGGGATAGTTTTGTGTGATGCGGTCTGCACCACTTTGTCCGTGTTGATTTACAGAGCCTGGGCTGTGTAGAAACACCAGATTATTTTTTTGAGACCAAATGGCCAGCTAGCGGGCCGTGAGATATTTTTCCATTAGCTTACAATTGCCGACTCCACCGTTTTAGAAAGGTAGTTGGTTGAGGCGCAATGTCAATGGGTCACCTTTATCCGCGAAGAATCTGTGGACGTACTCCTTGACGGCGTCATCATCCCAACCCTGCAGCAGCGCGACATTGTTGGCGACGCCCTCCAGATCGGAGACGTCGCGTTGGCGGCACGTGACCACCAGAGTGCACCCTGGGAGAATCTGACGATTTAGCAAAGCAGCGATGAGCTCCGCAATAGGCAGTAGCCTCTGTGAATCTAACAGCATGGTGGCCCGCTGTGGCTCCGCCCGTATCTTGCTGTGAAACTCATCGTAGCCGTCAAGCATCCAGCAGCTTTGCTCAGGGTTGGAAAGGAGGTAGTCCAACACAGCTTCCTGCAACACACAGCTTAATGTGAATATATGAGAATGATATATATATATACTGTATATAGAGAGAGTATATATTATCGCTTTGGATAAAAGCGCTATATAAAAGCAGTCCATTTATATATTCAGCGGGTTCTCTAACCGGATATCTAACTGCATACCTTCTCATCATTGCCTCCTTGTGGGGGAAGATAGTACTGGAACAGCAGCTGAGACAGAGATAGTGGCTGGGACACCAAGTTGAGCTGGCGAAACTCTAACAGGATAAAGAGGTATGAGGATGGAATGGGGCCCTGGGTGACAGGAAGGAGGGATAGAGAGTTAGAGAGAGAGGGAGAGAGAGGGGGGAGAGTTAGAGAAGGAGGGAGAGAAAGAGAGAGGTAGAAAGGGAGAGAGAGATAGGCAGAAAACAAAAACAAAAGTGTTACTAGACATTGCATGTTTCTTGATTGAAATCAAACCAAATCTGAGGTGATTTGACCACTATTGTTTGCAATAGTCTATTGTTTCTCCTAAACCACACCCCTTAAGAGAAAGTATAGGCAACACATTTAACTCAATTATTACTCCTAATATAAATATTTTCTTTTTGAAATCTCAGTTAGTTTATTTTTGGCTCTTGTTGATATCACATTAAACTGAATATTTTGAGTGAATAACTCATGTGAATGAGACTGAATCCATGTGTTTTCAATAGCTTACTCTGATCAGAAAGAGAGAAGACAATGGTTATTTATTTCTAATTACTTAAGAATACAAAAATATTCCAATTATCATACTGGTGTTGGATTGAATTATCTTTATTATGTATTACATTGTGTACAGAATAAATCTGTTTGGATTTCCCCTTCATCTGGTTAGGAACAAAATTGGTCTCGCCACAAACTAATCTAATTACCAAATGGGTACTGATTGGACCGGCAGTTCTCTACTGGATTTGACTGGTAGTTTTCAATTGAGGGTTCCCAGATTGATAAAGCAAAGCATGTCTCAGAAGAGGAGATTGTAAAATCAGTATAGTTTTAACCAGGCTAAGCTCTGTAAAGGCTCAGGTCTGTACAACATTAATGAGAGAGTAGGGCTGTCCCGAATACCATTTCACAGGTTTCAAACAACTTTTCGAATACTCTCTCAAAAACACCATTAAAAACATTCAATTAATATTACGAAGAATAACAGAAGTAATCTTTGATTTTCACATGGCACATAATGGCCACTTTGATTGACATGTAAATTGAGCCAGTCAGAGCTGTCAAATAGCATATACCTTCTGTATTAGCCAATAAGAGTGTGTTGAATGAATAGCCTCGCTCTCTTCTTACAAACAGAGCCAAATGCAATAAATTGTGTTGATGACAGTGTAGGGCAGCCATTACATTACAACATGTGGGTTTATATGGAGACAGTAGGGATTCATGGGAAAACATGCATGCATAATGTGAAAAAAACGAATGCTCGAATCCCAATATTTAAATGGAATACATGCCCATCGAACGAATACCTGAATAATCTTTGGGGCCAGCCCTGTGAGAGAGTGACTCTACCTTGATATTCTGCTCCACCCTGCTGTACCAGTCATAGTGTAGCTCCTAGTATGATCAGTTACTTCATATCCATGACACAGATGATCTCAAATACAGATCACTGTCAGATCTTGTTGTGTGTAAATAAAACAATCATACAACTTCTTTAACAGCTGCTAAAATGTACCCCCTTCCAACACAATTAATCTGTTGTGGTTTTTAATGTCATTATGCCAATAGTCTACACTTTGAGAACATAATTTAAAGTTTAACTTAAAGTTAAGGTAAACTTGCATTGTGCTGTAATTACATTACATGTCTATTGTACAGATTCAAATTCAAGTATGCCAAATAAAAAACAACAAGGCAGGGACCCACCAAAAATACGTATTATCGACAATGAAGAATATAAATCCTTGTAAAAAAGGAAAAAGACACAGACATCGACATGAAACTGAACTGTGCTCGTAACCAGAGGTCAAAGGGAGGTTACATCACAGCTGTAATTTACAAATGCAGGAACTGCATACATAGTAGGTCTATTCACTACTACATGGTTGAACCTGCCACAGGAACAGGGGAATGTGAAAGTATATACCGTACTATTATACTGTCCTATTATGGGTACAGTGCCAAAGGAGTGGCAGACTGGGGTGGTGGTTCCCCTCTTCAAAAAGGGGGATCAGAGAGTGTGTGCCAATTATCACACTACTCAGCCTCCCTGGTAAAGTCTACTCTAAGGTGCTGGAAAGGAGGGTTCGGCTGATTGTCGAACCTC
>JAODUH010059127.1:0-14450 GCA_027564835.1 Typhlichthys subterraneus | reverse complement strand
GGAAGAGAACACAAGGAAGAGAACACGGGGAACACAAAGAAGAGAACACAAGGAAGAGAACACAAGGAAGAGAACACAAGGAAGAGAACACGGGGAACACAAAGAAGAGAACACAAGGGAGAGAACACAAGGAAGAGAACACAAGGAGGGGAACACAAGGAAGGGAACACAAGGGAGAGAACACAAGGAAGAGAACACAAGGAGGGGAACACAAGGAAGGGAACACAGGGGAACCCTAGGAGGCGGACAGTAGAACGTGACATCTTGAGGCAGCGGACACTGATTGACCAACTAAAACATGGTCTAAATTCAGTGTGAGGCGCATTATCAAGACAGTATCGCTTATGACAGGTGGACAATGTGTGTACACTCTGCTTGTTACATAGTGTACATATGTATGCTTGTAACACATAGGGACCTGCAGGAGCACACATATATGATAGGATTATACATTAATAGAGTACAATGTGAAATATCATTAGTGTGTAATCTATACATAAATATCATTTAGGAATCTCACTATTGCCGAGATGGCCTGCTCCAGCACTTTCCGGTACAATAGCAATTTGCCCATGATGCAAGCGTGCCGTGATTATTAAAGGGAATGGGAGATGATACGGACTGGTTTTACGCCAAAACACAATCATGCATAATGAAAAGAGTAAGTACAACCCCTTTGGACCATGCGCCTGGCGCACTGACCGTTTGTTTTGCCGTTAAAATAGCAGACGTGGATTTGGACACGCCCTAAACACAATTTGCGTTCAGACCATGCGGTTAGATCGGTAAAATGGCGCCCTATATGCCGGAGTTGAGTTTTCTGAGCTTCATCTCCAGCTCAGGCCAGCATCTATAAATCAATCACCTAATCCCAGTTATGTGAGGATCCATTCTCAGTGCCACATAGACTGTACTGTTCAATGGTAAATTTGAGCTTTTCTAACCTTCCAGCCACTCAAAGCACTGTACAGTATAGGCTCACATTCACCCATTCACACACCATGCAAGCCGCCACCTAATGACCGGGTTAGGCAGTTATTGTTAAGGGTCTTGCTGAGGGACACCTTGACACCTGGTGAGGAGTTAGCAAATAGTAATTTCCTATGTTGTTAGCTCCTTTTTATAGGTATGTGAATGAGTCACCAATTTTCTTTTGGTTATGAATTTTTGAAACCTTTTGAATCAATTTCAAGTGATTCCCAGAAGACAATGGCTTGTTCTTTCATGTATAATCATTTAAGGTCATCATGTGATTCTTGCCATAAAATGCAACCAGACTGATGGGATAAAATACCGTACAGCAATCATTTTAATGTTTTAGAATTATTAACACATGTTCAGAGTTGTTCATCATAAGAACAAACTGAATCCTAGACATGCGTAGATGCAGCAAGATGTGCAGAAAAGTGAGTCACGCAAAAGTTCCTTTAAATGTTGACGGTGACTAAATCAAATCCTCTCTAAGAGAGAAACAAAATATGTAGGGCTACAATAGGAATACTGGAGGTTTGACTAGGTGATTAATGGGCAAAGGAATTGTGATATTGGGTTCACGCATCAACTCTCATAACAATTATAAAGGTCATTGGATTTTTGACCCTGCCGTGAACTTGCTAAAAACAAATGTTGTCAAACATTGTCATCTGAATAAGACCGTGGTTCACCCTAGCGAGACAGTTAGAACAGGGCGTACCGTCATTTAATAGATTGTGCTGCACTTATGAATGGGGTAACTATGTGTTACTCTGAGGTCTCTCCTCCGGGAGTTCTCAGACCAGTCTGAGGTCTAGTAGTGTATATGTGAAACCTCTGTATAGTTTATGTGGCTAAAACAAAGTCACAGGAGGAGAAATTGATGTCTACATTTCTTTGACAAAAGCAAAACAACATAGAAAAAAATAGGTCAGTGAATTACGGAGTTAAGTTAAGCAAATAATATTCAGAATGAAAGAGAAGGTACAGCTCAAATGATAAAGATTGTAGGGACTAGATTGGTAGAAGGGCCGTATCAGATAGGGAATATGATGTAACCACCTTGTAACCCAATACATATGGGACAGATTGGTGTTGATTGGTCGAATGTTGATGTCTATCATCCTTATGGACATTCAGTAGTTTTCCATTTATATGTTAATACGAGAATGGCCAGAATATTATAAAAAATTTAAATAACAAAAATTTAAAATAATTGAAAATTAGGCATATTGTTTAATCCGAACAAATATATGTTTGGATTAAAAATCTCAATATATTATAGAGATTTTCCAGGCATGTTACTTGGCACAGCTTGTTTTTGCTATTAACATACTACTGTGATCGTGAAGCTCTTTTTACTTTTAAATTACCTTGCTAATTAAAAACCTTAACCTACAAGAAACTCATAGTTTCTTTTTTTGCTTATATTAGTTTAAGTTATTTTTGCATGAAGTTTTTTTGAGAGGGTTGAGCAATATTTCTAAATATATATTGTATAACTTTCCTTAAAATTGGCTATAAGAAAGCTATGTTGATTAGTTACAGTAAAAATGTATATTGAGTTAGAAAAAATTGAATAATCACCAATAAGGTGGCAGAAAGAAAGGTGTCAGCCAAGAAAAGCTTTGTTTTGACAGTGAGGTATAACTAGATACTGGGCCTGCTCATAATGACTGGAGAATAAACCCACAAATGTTCTGTCACAGGGAAAATGACTTGTCAATATGCCAGCCAATTTTGAAAAATCACAGTTTAAGCAACAAGAGAATGAAATGAAGAGAGAGAGAGAACAAGAGACAGAAATAACAACTACACATTGAATAACATGCAAGTTGAAAAACCTAGAAACAAGCAGAATGGCAAAGAGCAGGTGACCAATAAGATGCTTCCGGAACAAAGATGTCACAAGACATATATTGTCATGTGCTGACGGCTTATCTCAACTCAACCAGCAGAAATTAACACGATTAAGAGTTTTGAAGGAGCCATTTGACGAGAGTTTTCTTTCTTCAGTGTATTTGCTGATGTGTGCAAAGGTTTGTAACAGAGAATGAGATGTCTAAGATTGTGTCAATATAGGTCTATCTCTGCATCTGTGTGTGTGTGTGTGTGTGTGTGTGTGTGTGTGTGTGTGTGTGTGTGCTGTGCGAAAATGTTTCATACTATGTATGTGTTATGCCGGCTTGTCACACTAGTGAGTCAGGCAGAAATAACTGTTTCCACAGGGAGTGTATGGAATTAGAACATGGGCGTAGATTTGGTTTGAACATTGGGGGGGACATAAAAAGCAGGGGGTTCAAAATACACTTGTTCTAAATATTGAGGGGGACACGTCCCCTGCATACACCCCCCCAAAAAGACACCTATGATTCAGACCATGCCCTGACATGAGAATTTATCTTGCATTGCAAGAAATGTAGGTGTGATCTTTGACTCAGCTTTGAAATTTGACAAATTAATTCTGTTGTAAAAGGTAGCTTTTTTCTTCTAAGGACTATTGAAAAAATGAAAATCCTTCCTCTCTTTTGAAGATTTGGAGATTGTGATCCATGCTCTCATATCATCTCAAATTGATTACTGCAACTCTCTGTCCTCTGAAATATGCCAGTCATCCTTAGCGCGTCTGTAACTCGTCCAGAAAGCAACTGCTAGGCCGATATTGGCATCTTTTCATTGGTTACCAGTCAAATATAGGGGTAGTATCGTCCCTGGTATACCGCCCCTAGTAGCCCTTAGAGTTGATTTTAAGGTACTGCTGCTGGTTTTTAAGGCACTACATGTTCTGGCTCAATTGTGCATTTCAGACCTCCTTACAGTGTATCAGACTTTGAGGCCTTAGATCATCAGATCAATTTCTATTAGCTATTCCACAGTCTCGGTTGAAAACAAAGGGTGATCGTGCCTTCTCGGTTGTTGCTCCAAGACTGGAATAATTTTCCCATTTCTGTCAGATCATCCCTTACCATCAACACTTTTAAGTCTTGTCTTAAAACATATTTATATTCTGTGGCATTCAAGTAGCGTAATGACACCTGTGCTTGTTGGGTTTGGTGTTTTTAATTTATTGTATCTTGTATTTTATTGTTGTTTATTGCGTAACTCTGTACCTCACTTTGTTCACCTTATGTTGTTTTTAAATGTGCTTTATAAATAACTTGACTTGAATGCAAAATGGACACATGTATAATAGTTATTAGCATTCTCAATCTTCCATCTATCTGGGATTGACACTAGGCATTACCTTGGCTTGCTTGTTAGTTTAAATAGACTATAAACCGGCAATAACAGGAAGAGGTAAAGGAATAAACTAAACTAAAACTAAATAAACTAAATTGTATATCTTTTCCTTAAACTGACAAATAATAAATGATTTGGATGTGTGTCAATTTGAAAATATAACAATTTAGATTCATTATTTAAAATGAAAAACTATTCAGTAGGTGAGTTAATATATATATACTTTGCTTCATGCCATTAATTTCACATTGTAAATTAGACTTGTCAGTAGTTTGAACATGATACAGTATAGGTCTACATAATTTTAAGTAATAAGTAATCCAGGTCAATTTGATCTGTGCCCTCATGAATGTGGCAATGTGCAATGTGTGACAAACATGCTATACTGTAATGTGCTGTGCAGTAAGAACAAGTGCCTAATATTTAATGTATTTGTAAGTTATCAATGCTGGCAAACACACTGTTATACTCCAAACACCTTGAGATTAAAATATTTGTAGCTTTAATAAATGTGGTATCTTGCATTCTGGATAATATAGGAGGCATGCAAATGTAAACAATCATTTAAATCTAATCTCTATACAAAGCAAAGTCTGCAGAAAACACATTTGTACACCAAACGTAAAGATAAATTCTTGAGGTAATTTGTGCACTAGCAACAACACAAACCTAAACTGCAAAGGAAAGCCTCAAATTAAACCAATCATTCTCACAAGACATGCAAGTCAATATGGTCATGAATATGGAGGAAGGCCTGTGCAACCAAATCCTCTAACCGATAAAAGCTGCTCTATTACGCTTCATATGATACTCCCAGGGTCCAAATGTCTGGTGCAGCCATGACTTCAAGCATGCTCTCTCTGACCTTAAAGCTTCTACCTCAGATTCAATAAGACACCATTTTGTGCCCATAATCACATTCAACGTATACTGACATGTTCAAACTGCCGGTGTGGGAGTTTACACTCTGGCATTGCATCGGTTTATCCTAAATGACATAGGTCACAGTGCACACCACATCATTACCTTGGTACCATATGGAATAAATAAATTACATATTCTGTTGTTTTTATTGTATAATGGCAACTGTATGATACTGTTTAGAATTCTGGCATGACATTGACGCTTGTGATGCTTGCTTTTAATCTGTACTTAGAAAAATTAGCTAATGATTTTTCCCCAGCAAAACCAAATACGAATGTACACAAATCAGAATTTGATCAACACATTTCAAATAGTGGTGTTGAAATATGAATACATTAATGTTTGTGAAACAGCATATTTATCTCAGCATATCAGCATATGTATCTCTGCTCCACAGCGCTGAGCCTCTACAACCACTACAACTTTGAAAAATGCATCAAGGAGGTGAGTAAGGGGGGCTGAGAGGGGGGTCCCTCATTATGTAAGATAACATTTGAATTTGATGACGTATGAGCTTACTTAGTGTACCGTGTTAAAAACCAGCCAGGTCCTGGGGTGATTTTAATGGATATGACGTGCAGAAGGGTTTTCAGCACATAAAATGGAGATTTTTATGAAAAATGTATTTTTGTCAATATTAACACCAGCATTGATGTCTCTCATCACAGATCAATCCTATTACTTTGTTTACAGCTCAAAAAACACATTTTAGGGTGCATTTACACTTAAATAGTTTTAAATATTCGATATGAGCATGGTCTGTAATTCAAAGTTTTAGCCAATGCAAGGCCTGCTTAAAATAAATTATGGCCATGTTCTTCATTTACTTTCTCATGCTGCAATCCATTGTGGGTTGGAAGACGGTATTTCCGAGTCTGTTATTGACTTTCAGTCTAAACTCGGGCTTGAGAAATCTTGCCTGATTTTCCGACTTGAAGTGTCCGAATTCCGATTTGAATGATAATTTTTTGTTCTGAGTACAATGGATTGCACCATTACCTCTCAGGTAGCCTCTTTTATGTACTGAGCAAATGTTTTAGTGTGGTATTTTCCATTGTGTGCCATTTAGCAGCACACTAATGTGTGATATCTGTTGTTATTACTGTTCAGATCAGAGTACAAATTCAACCTGTGGCCTACTTTTTCCTCTTTTGCCCGAACACCATATACTATAGGCTATCTGGATCTGATTTATTATATATGGCACATTACGCCCTCTCTCCACATTACTACATTATCTGCAAATAATGACAAACCATAACCTTGTCCCACGCATGTAAATGAGTAATTTATCATAATATTAATCTAATTTCCTCCACTTTTCCCCATCCACTGAAAACAGGGGTTTACTTTGTGGCTGTTGAAGAGGCTGTTTCCTCATCCCAGTCTTCCATGATTGATGGTGTATTGAACTCAGGAACTCATGCTTTATTGGAGTCAGCGCGTCCACCAGCGATTTGAAACATGTTTGCTTGTTCATAATGAGCATTCGTAAAAACACACTATATGCTTATCTGAATGTCGGTCCAGCCAGCTCTACCCCTAGCGTTACGGCCCGGCTCCACCCCTAGTGTTACGGCCCGGCTCCACCCCTAGCGTTACGGCCCGGCTCCACCCCTAGTGTTACAGCCTGGCTCCACCCCTAGTGTTACCGCCAGCTCCACCCCTAGCGTTACGGCCCGGCTCCACCCCTAGTGTTACCGCCTGGCTCCACCCCTAGCGTTACCGCCTGGCTCAACCCCTAGTGTTACGGCCCGGCTCCACCCCTAGGGTTATGGCCCGGCTCCACCCCTAGTGTTACGGCCTGGCTCCACCCCTAGCGTTACAGCCTGGCTCTACCCCTAGCGATACAGCCTGGCTCCACCCCTAGTGTTACAGCCTGGCTCCGCCCCTAGTGTTACAGCCCGGCTCCACCCCTAGTGTTACCGCCAGCTCCACCCCTAGCTTTACCGCCTGGCTCAAAGGATGTAACTAAACTGCAAATTAACCTACAGAATAAATCACACAATGAGATGTGAACGTCTTTAGGTGCAGGTACTGGTATGTGGTGCGTTTTGCTTGCTAACTTAACAAACAACGTATGTGGTGGAGGGTGCACTGTTAACTGTTTACATCAGGAGGAGGGTGAGGGACAGTGTGCTGCCAAAAGACTTATTATAATCTTTATTTGTTTGGCAGAGACTTCAACTCTGAAGAAAAATGGAAAGGTCAATGTTAAGGCAATAGCGTTTATTTGTTTTTGATCTTATCTGTATGCATGCATACACTTAATACATAGGGAACATTGTGGTGTAACAAGATGAGTTCAAGCGGATGAAGAAGAATTAATGAGATTGGATCATGAATAAAAAAAATATTGGTGAAGTGGCTCTTTTGCCGCATGCACAGTACAAACAGTAGGTTACCTTGCAATCTGTGACACTGGAGTTCCCGATCTTAAGCTTCGTGCATGTGCGTAGTAACAGAAAATACATACATTTTAGTTTTTGGATTGTACTTTTATAATTGTAGGCATGTTTTGTTTAATATTTAGCATTGACACTAAAAGTAGGATCAATGTTGTGCTCGCTAATACGCCGGTTGTTACTTGTACAAGAGAAATGCACGCGCAGCAAAGCAAACATTTTGCAGAGCAGGAAAGCCGATAACTAATTTATGAATGGGGTGTTTTACAGTGGGTTCTTCCGGCTGCAGTACCACTTGTCGCCACATGTCATGGCTGCTTCAAGCCTAGAGTCAGACCCTGCTCTCCTGTGCAACAACACATATACATAAAGGCCCAGGTGCACTTCATTAAAGTAATTAGGGCCTACTCATCCAGCCAGGGAGAATACAATCACAAGCCCTGTATAACAAGGCAGGGCTGTCACACTAGTAAAAATGAACCTGTAAACAGAAGCCTTTAACTAGCTTCTAGCAGGTTTAACAATGATGTTCGAGCCAGCAGGCATGTTTGCATGCACTGTAATATGTATTACAAGCCCGTAATCACAAGTGACTAAGGACTGACATGACAGAATATATTTGTAATGGTTGGGAAAAATTAAATATAGTTGTGAATTAAAAAAGGTTTTTAGTCATGGAAAACGGATCATTTGAGTTAATGTGTGTTGCTCTTGAGCATGTAAATGCTCTAACCTGACATTTTTTTTGTAATGCATGACAACTTGAAGTCAACTTATTTAAACTTTACAAATGGGTTGTTTATTTCAAATAATTTCAGTGAAAAAAAAAAAAACGGACATTTTAGGTTCTCTTAGCACTAACAGACCGTAAAGGCATGTGTCAATATCCCTGTTTCACTAACAGTGCTGAATGCAACAGTTTGAACTGTAGCATGGCAAGAATCATCAATAGAAATTTGGTTATTTAAATTATATTACATAAGCTGTACTGTATATAAACCTTAAAAACCGTATAAAGCATGTTGTTAAAACAATATTTGTAATGAAGTACTGTAAATGTTCACCTTTTCGTTTGACTTGTCCTGTTTTTGTATTCATTGGACAAAGACAGTGGATCATCTTCTTCACTGTTGACTCCTCTGTTTGGAGTGCTTAACACAGCCACAATCCCAGGGAAAGTTGGCTGTTCATAACCCACAAAGAAGAAACTTCTTTCTGTCTTCAGACAACAATAGAAAGTACTCGTATCAGTGGATTCTCATGTGTGGGGGTAAATATCTGCTAGGGATGTCATGAGAACCGATACTTCGGTACCAAGTCGATGCCTAAATTCTGAAAACATGACGGTACTCGTTTATGGAGGTACCGGAGATCCAACCTAGGCGGCGTGCGGCTGCAGCTGCGCCTCAAATCGTCAAAAAGAAAAAAAAGCAATTGGCCTACTTTGCGTTCAGGCGGATGAGCAGAGAATATTCACAAAAAACAGTATGCACAGTGCCTTTAAACTTTCCAGCAAATTTGGATTGGGCTTTTAACCCAATTCCAATAAGAATAGTCCATGTAAACGCAGCTACTTTGATTTAGCCAGCCTCTACCTTCTGTCATTAAAGGCAGGGTCAGTCATTCTTGCTAACTTTGAGCTCAAATATAAACAGTATTGCTCTGCGGTCCTCCACGGAGCCGCCTAACACATCGAAATGCATTGTCAAGCAAAGCGTAGTGCTACGACAAGCGGTGTTCGCCACTTTGTTTATGTTCATATTTAAGTATTATTTTTTTCTACACGCACAGTAAGCTAGTGAAATGTGAGGAGATATTTGTTGAATTTGACAAAGTGTATTAGCTTACATTTAGCTTGCAATAGCTGCCAACACCTTTAACTGAATGGGTTACATCGCATGCCAAACTATCTACATTCATATTATGTGTTATTCTTATTCTAATTATCTACATGCTGGCTCATGGCCCTTTGTCTTCATAGGCCCTGGGGCTTAAGTCCAGGTAAGCCCCGGCATTAAAGCAGGCCTGGTCCATATACATTACATTTCATGTAACCCATGTTCTAAGTGATCACCTACCTAAATATAAATTAACTGTTGAGCAGGCTCCAATATTATAGTTGTGATCTATTAATCGGCATTAATGTATGGAACATGAAGCCACGTTATATTTCCCTATTTTCCGAGTCCAGATAGCGAGCCAGTTCACCACTGAGGCCAACTGCGACACGAAGAGCTTTTATATAAATAAATGTTTTCACTTATGCCGACGTGACCCTCGCCGCCTGACAGCCATGGGAGGTGGCGGATTATTGGATTCCTGGATTGATCGCTGGGACGAGACGACATGACATGTCTCTCTCAATCTGTATCCCCAGATCCTCTCATTGTTCTGCTCGCCTGCCAGTCCATTTTCCACACGCCTGGACGATCAAGAGTTATAGGGGCACTTTGAGCCAATTTGATGTATCTATAATTTTCAATTCAATCAGCATTTTAGGACTGTCAGTGGTAGCTATGTTTACGAGTCTCTCTGTGTGTGTGTGTGACAGACAGTAATATATAGTTTGAGTGTGTACAAAATTAATTTAGCTTCATGTAGGCTATTCTCAAATTATTCAGAAGAACATTTAATTCACAAAGGAAAAGAAAAGGTTAGACACCTTATCTCGCAATTACAAGAAAGGGTCTCGTAATTCCGCGATTATCTAGCTGCAACAAACCGTGCGTGAGGGCCAATGAGTGAACATGAGCACTGGTGAAAATTCCGCTGAGATTCCAGATTTCCGTCAGCTCGCTAATTAGCGGCACGCCAGTTGCTTAAGGTTTGAGCTGCTAACTGAAGTGGTGGAATGTGTGTTTGTTTGCGTGCACAAGCGTGCATGCGTTAGAGATGGTAGAGCAAGACGTAAGGATGCGTGGATGATGAAGTAATGAATTAAGGAAGGAGGAATAAATGCATAATTGATGATGATGGATAAAGGAAGGAAGTCATGATGGAAAAGGACTGCATTAATTATGGAACACTGGATGAAGGAAACGAAGAAATTAAGGATTAAGTAAGGACAGATACAGGCAGAATAGTGAGCAAAATACATACATGAAATGTTCCATACGTCACTCTTATTTATCAAGATATATTAAGTAAAAACATTATTTTTTACAATGCTGGATATTCTGATTTTGAGGGCTGTCGATCAGAACATAATGTATACAGAGACCTACACAGACACGTGGAAAAGCAAAGAAAAATTAGATTTTCACAATTCGGGCCTTTTAAGCAATTAAGAATGAGTACATTAAATATGCATCAATGAAGGATGATTATGGATTGGTGAGAGATGGAAAAAAATATTTTGAAGGAAGAATTATTTTCTGTTTGTCAGTGTGGCACTATAGGTCTTCTTATGCATGGCACTAATAGAAATTTGCCAGTCCACTTAAAAATGCCTTATAAGCACAAATTTAACGGACAGAAACTAATACCAATTCATCCTAAAGCTACTGATAAGTGAGGCAATCTCCTTTCTATGCATAAAATACAGACAGGAATGTTAAGTGAGGCTTTTCTAAACGTATTAAAGACTATTCTACCAATTGCTGATGCATATATAGTACTAGTCAGTTTCTGCACTCACTGCAAAAATAACCAGTAAGGAATGTATTATTATTCCCAAGTCGGCTATTTTAAGTGGTTTTGAAAAAGAATAACAATTAGTTTTTTTGGTAGTACTTCATTACTTCATTATCTATTTGTGAGGATGTTTCTGTTCAATAGTAATTAAAAAAAATGTAAATTGTCTTCTGACAAAGGCATCTTTAATAAATCCAGTACTGGAGTTGGTTGGGAAGGGAATTTGACTTATCATAATTAGCACATAAAGCCATATTCTTTAGCTTAGGGCAGTGGTTCTTAAACTGTGGGTCGGGACCACCCGAGGGGTTATAAGACACAGAGGCGGGGGTCATGAGATGATTTTCTTAAATTAAGTAACATTTTTAAATGATTAAAATGGCATAGTTTAGCCATAATTTTTAGAAGTTAGTTTATACATTACTTTGATGTAGTCTGCTACTAGCCTGTATTAAAATACTATCAAATAATAATATGGATGTTATTCTTCTACCATTAGTTGGACATACACTAGCAATTGTAAGCAACCAATAATATGTCAATAGTTACAGCATTTTGTCGTCATGTCTACCACGCAATTATATAATTAAAACATACAACAACAAAGTCCATAGGGGCCTGAATATAAAAGAGCATAGTACTAAAGTGCTATAGTAAGTATATGTGAGCATTTTCTTTTTCAAGAGAGTAGAGAGAAAAATGGTTAGCATTGAGTGCTAAGAGGGGAGGATGTCGTGTGAAGAGGTGCATCTTGAGTCTCTTGCGGAAGATGGGTAACGTTTCAGCAGTTCTGACTGTTGCCAGAAGCTCGTTCCTGCAACACCATCCCAAATTGTTGCATTAGTCGGAATGGCAAATCAGACGACAAACACTGATGTCGTCATGACAACAAACACTGAATCGAAGGACTGACACCTGAGGTGCGTTCAGATTTGGTGAACATAGCGAACATTTTCAAACATATTTAAACAGTTTTGCGTTTGCATTGCGTTTGCCGCGAACGTTTGAGGAGGTAGTTCTCGGCGAACACACCTTGAAGCTGAACGAAGGGTGACAGTTTAATTTTTGGAATGTTTATACAAATCGTTTAAAATCAGGATGGTATCATGAGGCTGACGGTAACATACATCAAAGAGTAACATTTTATTATTCGGTCAATATGTTGTAATTAAATAACATGCCAATCTATGTTTACAGGTTTGTCCAAAGAGAAAATAATATATAACAATAAAATTGAGAAAAGGCTTAGAAGCAAATGGCAAAAGTGAGAGCGTTTGATAAAAATGCATTGTTAGACAACACGTATGTAACCTCTTAAGATTCTTGTTTCTGTACTTGCAAAAAGTAAGAAATAGTGTTCAAAATCTTAGATCTGTAAGGTATCAGCCAATCTGTTTAGTATGCCAGAATATAATGCTATGTAATCAAAATAGGCAGTTCACTGTGGTAAAATGAAGGCATATAAACAACAGACCAGATTATTCAGATAGCCATGTTAATTTGCCAGTTCTGCTTCTACAAAACATAAATAAACAGTTACATTAACCAAAAACAGATTGCTATTCAGTTATAGCACTCCACATCATAATGTATGATTTGCCATGCCTTGTTAACATCAAATAGATGGGCCTACCAAAGGGGGGATTCCAATGCACCATCTGCAGCTATTTGGCCTGCGTTTCTCCTTAAGACATGATGTTCTTGACAGCTCATTGTTTCATGTTTTAGCTAAATTCTCAGATCTTAGGTCGAACGTGAAGAGACACAATGAGGTTAGAGAGCAGGTTGGTTTAACTTGTGTTTATTTTTAGTAATATCAGCAGTCCAGCAACTGAAAACCCACAGATGGTTAGATGCCAAAAAGTCAAACAATAGCTGCATAAATACTTACAATATGGAACTTGGAGTTCACCCAAAAGAAAGACAAAACTATTTCCATGATATTAAACACCAGGACCACGCTTTCGCTCTGCTTTTATGATGCTGTTAATCACGGCAGAACAAATGATTCCCTGTCAGAATGAGGTCAGTCTGGCGTCTACAAACCTATCTGCTTCATTCTGTGTTTGTGTCTTCTGTGGTAAGATTTCGCCAAAGGTCTGTCCGTTTCTGTCACATGTAATTGATGTTTTGTCCGCCTTTGTCAGCCTCCGTGGCCTTGTGATACTTATCTGTCATCTGCAAAGTGCCATTCACGTCTCTGTGGAAATAAAGAGGACCTTGTGGCTTTGACTAAACTGCCTGCTTAAACACGCCACTTTCACTTTTCATTACCTCCTGAACGGTAGAGAAACATTTTCCCCATATTTTTTTATCTCACTTGCGGCCTCAAGTTACCACCCTCCACCCACCATGTTTTAAGCGCTACTATATTCCATGTGTTGCTATGTGAATACCCCATTGCCCAGCGCCTTATCAGCAAGTAGCAAGACTACTACTGAAATTAGATAGGCATGCAGATCAAAGGTCAAAGCCGCCAGAGCACCACACAGGAACGGCCACATGCTAGGGCAGAGCATGTAGCACTTCTAATCAGACACGTTAGGATCATTAGCACAATAAGGGCCAGGTTTTCCTCCATCACACAAACACATACAGATGCCAAAACTCTATACATTAATTGCCATATTTTCCGTTATCACATTTCTTCATCTCATTGATATTCTTGTTGCTTTCCTCAAATGCCCCTCCAATCTGTCTCTGTAATTCATGAGGTAGAGGACACCTGTCTATCTGGGCTCAGCCTGGCTCAGCGTGACAATATATTATCTCCAAAGAGACCCACTTTGTCTTGGCTCTCAATCGACCTAACGCTGTGCGCAAATCGCACACAAATAATGGCTGTCCAATCCCATAGCAAGTTGCATTGCCAGGAGCTCTATTTTTTATATTAAAGCCAGTTGGATGTATTGCATTAGCAACTAGAATAAAACTCAATTTATTGTATTATTCTATAGATGTATAGTGACGTAAGATAATGTGGAGGCCTATGTGTCTATATTGTATGTGCCTGTATTTATTTACTTATTGTATTATTGTATTGACTGTGGACTGCTGGTGGAAACCAAATTGCCCCTCGGGGACATTAAAGTTTTACTCTACTAGTATACCATTTTTATAAATGGGTGAAATTAACATTTCTAAAGTTATTACATTATTTGTTTTCAGATTTGTGTATGTGTAATCCATGCTGCTGCATGTTTAACCCTCCCGCTGTCCTAAGGCATTTCAGCAGACTAGCAGCAGAGGGAGCAAACCGCGGAATGTCATATGTCC
>JAODUH010059106.1:0-17858 GCA_027564835.1 Typhlichthys subterraneus | reverse complement strand
AGGGTCCTAAGGGTGTATGTAGTGAGACATTACCGAGGGGGAAAGGTGAGAGAGGTCATAGGGAGGCTAGAGTGGTCAAATAAACATAACTTAACTTTTTTTAAAGGTATGTTTTTAAAAAATTTTTCCCTTGAACTATGCAAGTAATAGCTGTCATGTTTGTAATAAGAACCCACGCGCAAACGAGCAGATGCAGACAAACAAGTTTTTTTTCCAGTCCTCAATCGAAACTCGAAATTCAGAAGGCAGTCCAAAGTCTCAACCAGGTATTTCACAGATAAAGAGAGTAGCCAAATCGGCATGTCGAACCAGCATGGTTCGGTAACAGCAAAGCATATAACTAGACTTGAAGAGGCAAGAAAGGTTAAGTCAAGAAAACAGAAAGTCTGACAATGGGTGCTAGCAGGAGCAGGGAATACAGTCAACTGTAATAAGTGATTGGGAACAGGTGGGACTGTTTGCAGGTAACAGGAGGCAGAGAAACTTTGCTTAGTTCAGCTCATAATTGTAACTACATTTAAATATATGCAGAAACAGACACATACACCTCCGCACATAAAGTCGAATATATATACTGTATATATAAAAAAAAAATTTTAACCCTTGTGTTACCCTCGGAGGTTGGGGGTGGAGTCGCGGTAGATTGGGCCCTTATACCAGCGCAGAGTAATTGTGGGGAAAAGCTGAAACGTGCATCTGAAATTCCCGTGCAATGACAATCATGTGGCGCACACTAGGTACCTATTCATAACATGATTCCACTTCCATCAGGGTGAGTATGTTATTGTGTTTATTGTTACTATAACTACACTCCATCCACGCGCATAGAAAAGTGTGTTCAGCTGTTAAAATTGGGTCTTGGAGCTGAACACAAACACCCTCCATTAGCTACCTTGTCATCACAGCTAGCTAACGCTACAGGCAAGACACTAGCAAAACTGGTGAAAAAAAGGCTGGCGAAAGATTCATGCTCGTATGGTTAGAGGTGGATGTGCATCACATTAGGCTATATATCGTTTCATATGGCTATTGATCTAAATGGCAGTTATACGAATATATCTGTATAGCCTAACTTTTCAGGATATATTCCATTCAAAATTATGTTTGCTCAAATTTCTATATTCTAGCCTAGTTGTGCTGATTGTCCTTTTCTGCCTTGAATACCTCCACATTAAATATGAAGACACTAGCCTACTGTAGAAGTTTTAATATTAATGGGGAAAAAGTGTGGAAAAAATACAATATACGCTATACAGTAGCATATACTGTATGTGACCATGTTACAATTGATCAAATCAACTACAGCAGATATTTTATGATTGGTCAAACCTGATAATGTAGGCCTAATCATCTGTCCTTTGTCAAAAACCAAGCCATTCAGACATACTATAGAGATTAACATACAAAGAAAACAAAATACTAAAGGTGAATTGCATAACAGTTATGCTCGCCCTTAATAAATGAGAATGTATTAAGTAGACTATGGAATTCCGACTGTGCTCCCATGTTTTTGTCTGCGTTTGTAAATGTATTAATTTAGGACGTTAGGGTAAAAAAGTCAGTGTAGAGCCTGCCGTCTGTATTCAAGGCGAAGAGAAAGAATAGAAGCTACGTGTGTGATGACTTGCACTTACAGCCAGTGCTAAGCAGCATGGGCTGTTTCCACATGCCAAACATTTTTATCAACAGCAAATGCAACAGAAAGGCTTAATATTATGTATTTTGTAAGCTTACTCCTTGTAAATGTTTTATTTCTAAAATATTATAGTTACATAGGAGGTTTTCATAGACTTTGCAAATGCATTTTTCAGATGTTTCAGACAGTACTCTTACAGTATTTTTTTTAGGCTTATATTGTTCATATCGATATCGGAATTATACCGCATCGACCAAAATTATAAAATATATTGTGATATAAATTTTTGCCATATTGTCCAGCCCTAATTGTAGTGTACTAGTAATCGCTTAACACTTATCTTAAAAGACAAATCAATTGGTACAGTTTCATTGCATTTAGAAAAATACAAAAAACACATGGTAAACTCATACATGCAATTTAAAAGTGAAGGCTATGGACTTTTATGGGCGCCCCTGCGGGGTAGGGGGGTGCGGGTAAAGCTAGCCCACGCAGTTTCTACAGAAACTGACAAAAATGTCTAGTTGCTTATGGAATGCAATATTCAGTACATACAGTATTTAATAATAGTGCATTTAGCTTACAGTTATATAGGCTACACAGAACCACATGCTGGTCTTATAAGCCTATAACTTAATCTTTGTCTAACCTTGTTAAACAGCATGTGACAAAGTGAGGACCAAAAAACTCAAGCATGCTTTTCTCAACGTTCTGTCCTCATTAAAAAGGCATGCACATTCAGAGGATGCAGTTCCTCAGGCTGAATGCCTTCCATAAAATGAATAAAGTGTAAGTTGTCCTGGGTGTATTTTTAAAAACATTGTAGGCTGTTTGCTGGAATTTGTGCCTATTGCCTGTTAGTAGCTGAGGAGCGAAAGCTCCTCTGGCCAAATATCAACACACCAACACATCACACCTGCACAGAGTTCTTTCACACTTTTTAGAGTTTGTGGATTTAATGAATGGGGGCGAGGGTAGACTGTAGTGCCAAGATGAATATCTACAGTGATCAAAATAGGACAAAATACTGCAAAGTCACTGTTACACGGTTAAATACTATCCAAAAACTTATTTGGGTACATTTTCTGCACCTTCAATTAGGCTACTGTGGGAAAGCATATTTTTCTTAATATTTAACGATTATTTAACAGCTAAAGAAATATAGTGCTGCAAACAAGAAGCCGAGGTGATAATATTCAACAAATATTAGTGGAATATTTTCAAATGTTTATATATTATAAAACATTTACAGTAATCCTGGTTTATTGCATATTGCTTTGCTTTTTTCATGGCTCAGACACAAAAGCACAAACAGATGCACAGACGAGGCTAACAAACACACACACACAAGCATGTGATTATTCCTCTAAGGTTGTATATAGGCACAAAGCTCATAAAACTGGTGGCAGCCAAGGTGGAAATAGAAAAGCCAGTGTGGACTTGGCATCTGGTGACACATTGATATTGATGGAGGCACTACCCTCTCATGGGTCTTGGTGAAGAGAGGTCATAACTAATCTCTTCACTGCGATACCTAGACAAGTGAACATCACTTTTTAACATTATATACCAATCCCTGTATGTCCAAAGGAAAGCTGTGTACAGATTCTCGGCAGTAAGTCAGACTCGTTTCAGGTGGGGGTTGGTCTCCGTCAGGGCTGCGCTTTATCACCCGGTTCTCAGCCGGAAACCGATGGAGTGCCTACTCTGGGTAGGGAATGAGTCATTACCCCAAGTGAAGGAGTTCATGTACCTCAGGGTCTTGTTTGTGAGTGAGGGAACATTGGAGCGGGAGATTGGCTGGAGAATCGGAGCACCGGGAGCAGTTTTGCAATCGCTTTATTGCACCGTTAGAGAGCTGAGCCGGAAGGCAAAGCTCTCCATCTACCGGTCAATTTTCATTCCTGCCCTCACCTATGGTCATGAAGGGTGGGTCATGAGCAATGATCACAGGTACAAGCGGTGACTGGCGTCTCCCTTAGAGATAGGGTGAGAAGCTCGGCTATTCGTGAGGAACTCTGAGTAGAGCCGCTGCTCCTTTGCGTCGAAAGGAGCCAGTTGAGGTGGTACAGGCATCTGGTAAGGATGTTCCCTGGGTGCCTCCCTTGGGAGGTGTTCCAGGCACGTCCAGCTGGGAGGAGGCTTCCGGGAAGACCCAGAACTAGGTGTAGAGATTATATCTCACACTGACCTTGGAACGCCTCGGGATCCCCCAGTCAGAGCTTGCTATTATGGATCGGGAAAGGGAAGTTTGGGGTCCCCTGCTGGAGCTGCTGCCCCCGTGAACAGACTACAGATAAGTGGCAAGTCAATGCAAGTCTGAAAATGTAATTTGGATCATCTTATATTTTTCTCAGAAAAATTAACTATACATAATGTCTCGTAATGTCTTTTCCCCAAGCCCTTGCCTAGTGAAACACCACCCTATAGGATTTAAGGGCCGATTCAGTCTACCCAATATGCACATAGGAAGTGAGGCAGTTTATGTAACAGGAAGAGTTACTATGGTAATGCCACCACAAAGTGAAAAATATAGCAGCTATAGGAAATACATGAAACCACTATCCGTATGTTTAACACTGGCACGCTAACATTGTGTGCTGTCACTGGAGCAGCCCAACTCAAGAATTCATGTATTTATTTGCATTGTGTGTTACTGTGATTACCCCTGCTTTCATCTGCACAGCTGTGCTCTGATTGGCTCATCTTACTAACTGCTGGACAGTGCATAGTTCAACCTCTTCCATTCACTTTGTATCAAGCTGTTATTAGAAACACCTAACAGATTCCTTGCTGTTTACTTTCATGTTTTCTGACCCACATGTTCTGCTTTTTAACAGCACATATAGCATAACATTTCATAATCATCTTTATATTCCATGACTTTCCCTAACTTTATGCATGACCACTACTCATTTACAGGGTTTTTGTTTTGACATTTTGTCTCACACACCCTAAAAATAAGTCTGAGACTTGGATGCAATATATTAAGTGCATAATGAATAATGTTAGTCCCCATACACACTACCTGTAAACACACACATCTTTCTACTGTGCACGTCATCAATGTACATTTTTTATATTTGGCCATATATTGCCAACATAATTTGTTAATTATAATAGAAGACAAATGTGACAATTTTGAAAGCAATGTGTTTTAACAAACAAAGTATTGGGGTCTCTAAGAAACCCCAATACTCCAAACAAGTCAATGTAAAGTAATTCTAAACAGAACATGAGGGTTAAACATACAGTAACGACTGTAGATGGATTCTTTCCTCAAAACACACACACACACATTTAAGCCATGCCAGATCAGAGTGCAAGAGTGCCATGAACAGAGAATGACCCTGACTACTGTCATCCTGGTCCTTGTATTTGTTCCTTCCTCATCCCTCAGTCTCTCTCTCACTGACAGGTTGGGGCAGTGTAGCTCAGATTGGTGTGAAATCGCCGCTTAACAGGCGGGAAATGGGCTGTTATTTTTAGAGTGGAGTGATATGGGACCATCGGACTATCGTCCTCTAATGACCAGGGGATGGAAGGGGGGGTTGATCGTTATTGAAGCTGGGTAAAGGGCTTGAGAGAAGGTGGAGGGGGGGAACAGTGACAGGGAGATGATGTGTGTTACTAAACACTGTTCATGAAGTACCTTTAGGGTGACTTGGTAGTCAGCTTTGATAACACAGTGACACTTGCTGAACCGAGCTCACTGGAACGGGACAAGTCATGAGGACAGACATGTCCAGGCCCGTGCAAAGCCAATGTGTTTGGGCAAAGGTGATGAAATGGAGAGAATTGGTACCTATGGCTAGTGGTGTCACACAATCATATAATCTCCTGCGCAAAATGCCAAATATACAATAAATTGTTAATTAACATTGAATATAGACCATGTGGTACATCTCAGAGGGCCACAAGCAACAGATTCTTAACTACGTTTACTATTATGATGATGCCATTTCAGGTTTATGGTTGGCCACATTAGCATAAAGACGTTAAAATCTAAAGCATCTGACTCCGTAACATGCTACTGCATGCGTTATATAGCACGCTTACACATCACAAAAGTGATTATAAATTAAATCAGCATTGGTTTGTTCAGTAGACATATTGACACTGCACGTTTTCCTTGTGAGATCTACTGATCTTGGCTCACTGTAGGATACAAGTTGTATACACTCGGCAGAGACAGATGAATGCGGAACATTTTTATATGAAACAACTACATATTATCTTAAACCATTTTAAAACATGCTCATGTGATGCATCTGAATCAAAATCACATTTACAAAAGAAACACACACATGGCGTTCACATCTGGACTCAGGTTATAGACATTTAAAGGCATTATAACACAAATAACTTTATCCACCAGGACACAACTCGTTGCGCACACACGCCAGCTGTCCCAAGCAGGGTCCACCATTACTATGAATTGTCAGGTTACATGCACTGGAGTAGAGCATGACCATCAAAAGTGTAACACTGCCACCTACTGTCATCAGCTCTAAAATGCACTATACACACCGGCAAACAAAGTTTTGCATTTGTCACTAATTTTTTGAACTACACCACAGCTTGCAAAATGAAAAAGAACATAAAAACCTTTGTTAGGGTTCCGCATTGTTGCAGATCCATTATTAGATTCATTAAAAAATATTCCATCCACCATATAATTAATAGAGCATGAGACTGGTCTGGGTAAACCCAGTAATGACTGGTCTGGGTAAACCCAGTTATGACTGGTCCCTTCCAGGTCCCTTTCTCAGTTGCTCTCAGTGTCATGGGGTGCCAATGCAGGAGGTAAAGTGGTTCCACATGGTCCATGAAAGTGGAATCTAAAAAGGAAGATCAGAGTGCCCTCTGAGGCTTGAATACAATAAATGCACATCATGTTTTATAGACCAATAGGTCACAGGCTATGACCCCCGACCCTTACAACCAGGCACATTAAAAATGTTATGCTGAAATGTTTTCATTAGACTGTAATGTTTCTACAGCAGAGAATGACTAAAGTCAAAACTGAATTGTTTGATAAGCTTTATGATGGGTACTGTAGTAACACATGAAATAATAGCCTTGCTGTTAAACAGTTTGTAATGTCAGAGCTCAGCATAGCAGCAATGATTCAAACAGTAAAGCCTGTTGCTGATACAAAACTTCAATCAAGCGACTATTGCTTTAATCACTGGACTGGCCTATGTGGGCCTTTACTTTATTCCTTTAATTGATTCAAGCCAGTATGCATATTATCTATATCTTAGAATAATAAGTAGGCCTACTTCTTTCGTTGTTTAGTCTAGACAGTTAACAAGCTATTGTTAATTAGGTCAGAGCCTTGTGCCTAGAAACATCTAGGCACAAGGAGTAGACCTATTTGTTCTTCAGTTAAGTGACGTCTTTGTTTGACAAACGATGTGAGCCATCGGCACCATAGGAGAACATTCACTTAGATTCATTAGTTTGATTCTTAAAATCGGTGGACGGTCCATCATGGACCCTTTGAATGAGGAATGGACACATTCTGACTTAATGACCCCTTACAACTTCAAATGGTATGAGACACTTCTCGTCACCTTTGTTTACATGCTGGTAAATCTGAATAAGGTAATTACTTTGATGTTAATATTATCTGAAGAATCTCAATCAAACGTGTAGCGTGTCTACTTACTACATATGGTTTATTTATTTTAAGCAGTAACAGTAGCCGACTTATCTAACAGATATACAATACCTGAAAACATCCATTGGTAAGTTTTTCAACAAATTCCTCTGTACAAGTTTAAAACATCCGACTTTGTCATTGAGTTCCGTCGATGTGCATGTCAATAAAAATACATCTGCTGTCAAGTAGGAGGATCTTGATGCAGTTAGCCAGTGCTGTGTCCCAGACTATACTGTGAGACTAGTAATATCATGGCCATTCAATACTATAGTAGTTAGTGTACATTGTTGGAATATATTACTGGCAGCACTACTATGTGAAGCCTGCAGGAGTGAGTGAGTCTTACTGAAAGCGCATCGTAGCAGGTGTATTTTGCATGTTGAACTCGGCTACAGGGAGCCCTCTTGCTGCCACCTGCGGGGCAAACATGGCAGCTGGATAGATAATGGAAGATGTACCCACCTGCAAAACAGATTGATTCATGACCTACGATATTACAACATTGTGTACGGACATTAATGAATGACTCTAAAACAGCTAGAACTACAGTTTACCTCAATAGTTAAATCTCATCAGCAGTTCAATTATATTTTACACAAAAAAAATAAAATAAAAATAAAAAAATCTCATTGGAGTTTTTCTGACCGATATTGCGATTTGATTTGCGATACACATTTTTTAAAGTGAAAAGTTCAATATACATACAACATATTTAAAACATGTTATGAGTATTACCACAAGATGGCATACAAATATTAACTGCTCTATATTCTAATGAAAAGATAGATGATAAAGATGAGCATGGATTTATTACATTTTAGGACGTGACAACAGGGCGCACGTTGGCAATTTTAAACTATTTGTAGATGTTTTAACTTTCTTACATTCGTTTTTCGAACTTCATTGTTGGACAATCGGCAAATCAGTTTGCCGATTGCTCATTGTCGCAGTGAAGCACGGCATACTAATAAAGAGTATCGTCATATTGATAAAGTGGCTCTTTTGCCAAATGCGTAGTACAAACACAAGATTACAACTTGCAAGTGCGAGTTCCAGACCTCAAGCTTCGTGCATGTGCGCCGTAGTACAACATAAAATAGCAGGACTTTTTGTTGTAAAGTAGGATCGATATGCTCGCCAATACGCCACTTGCTGCTTGTGCACGAGAAATGCATGGGCAGCAGCAGGCACGAGCATAGGACTACGTCGCATGATTGTTACGTCATGACAAATAATCGTCCAAACTGGCTTTATTGATTTATTTTTAGAAAAGAATATATGTACATAAACAACAGAATATTGTGAAGCACCATCAAATCTATAATGAATTTATGAATGGGGTGTGTATTGCAGTTGGTTCTTCCGGCTGCAGTACCAGCCGTCGCCACAGGTCACGGCTGCTTTACGGCTGCATTAAGCCTAGACACTGCCCCCCTGGTCTGATCTAAAGCCGGTTATGCGTGCTCATATTTACACAGATGTGGCACACATTACTTCATCATGGACATGATTCAGCTCTGATCTAGCTCAGCCTGAGCTTGTAGCATTCTCATAGCCAAGCATGTCTGAGTAGTTACATTAACCGTATGCATGTGGCATAATATTGTTCATCTCAGTAAAAGAGTAGGCCTATGCTAAGTGTCTTACTTCTTTTAAACAATGTGACCAGACGCTGCCTCCCTTGTTAAAGTCTCTCTCACGCAGCATGTCCTCGCACAATAGCTTAGTTGCACATCTTTCGTCTCAAGCCCGAAATAGCCTACACTGAAGGGTTGCTTTTCTTCAGGATTAGCCTACATTTTCCGATGTGGCTACTAGCTCAGCAGAGGCAATTTTTTTCAGCAGAACTCACACAAATGTGTTTCCTAATGTTTCACGTATTGTTGTTAGTGGGCGTGTGCTTACAGTCGTCTATGTGGAGCATGACTGGTAGAGGTGCACTCCATCGTCAAGAATTACATAGAACACAAATGAATCGCATGCCTTGCGATGTGCTATTCAAATCACAATTTCGGTTTGAAAATGGTTAATTGCTCATCCATATTATATACCCAGATGAAAATAATTGATTCCCAGAGCTACTTACAACGAGGCAGAGATCACAGTGGTCCAGTTCTTTCTCTACACGGGTTAGGATGTCTGAGTCCAGGGTTTCCCCAAACCAGACCACAGCAGGTCTGAGAAGACCGTGGCAACCTTCTTGTTCACACCTGATTTGCAGACAAACACAAGAAATCAATTATAACCCAAGTGGCCATGTGTACTTTCTGGCCACAAGATGGAAGCAGCTATCTGGTAACCACCAAACCCAAAATTTACTTGGTCAACAGAGTCACATTCTCCATTGGGGAGTGTGTAGTTGTTGCCTCCTACTGGGTGTAGAAATATAGTTCATTTTAAAACTATTGGACAGCGTTTAACCGATCAGCGTTGCTACAAATGTTTGTATCACTTCATCTACCTCTACCACTGTTTTAGAAGCACACACTTGACTTCAACATCATCACACATCCAGAGTGCAGACTAGAGTATGTACTAAGAAATAAATCCCACCTTGGCAGGTCCTGAACAGGGATCTGGGTATCATTGGTGTTTGGGTCTGGTGCACTGAGGACAACATACAAATACAGTATTTGTGTCATTATTAGCCAATAGGCGTGTTTTATTAATCATGTTGATTCTATTCAATTGAATGCGTTTGCCTTGTATAGGGTATTATAATTTCCAACATCTACAGTAACTGTCACAAGTCAAATATTTGTTGCATAAAATGATGCTTAATATTATATAATAGGTAATAGTATAATTACCCTTTGCCTTCCAAGGCAGCACAAATTGGACTCTTGTGATTGGCTGTTTCATGTCCACAGCTCATACAACGTGTTTTAAAAAGATTACCTGTAGCCACACAAACAGTTATGGATAGCTATGGTTAATATATAGTAGGTAAAACACATAGCATGAAGGAACAAAGGAAAGGTTCATAGAAACACCATTAGTCTGACAGAGGAAGAAAGCAAAGGATATACCAGTTGTGTTGCATATAAAATCATATAATAATAATAATAATAATACATTTTGTTTGGGATGCCTTTCTAAACACTCAAGGACATCTTGCGTTGAAAATACATACATATAAAACAATTGGCTAAAATATAATACTATTGTAATAAACATTTTATCTGAGAAATATATACAAATTAAATCAAATCAATAAAAGTCAGGTGAGAGCGGAACAAAAGGTCAAACTTCATAGGAAACCTTGAAAAGGTGGGTTTTGAGGAGCCCAGCAAACTAGTTATGTACTAATTAGAGTCTATTGATGAGTTTGGATGGGATGCCAGAGAGAAGAGAGGAGCAATAATCTAGACGTGAAGTGAATCCAGACTCAAACGGTTCAAGTAGGTTGTTTGAATTTAGATGGTTGAGGAGTAGAGAGACCACCACTCTTTCAAGTGTTTTGGAGAGGAAAGGAAGGTTGGAGATGGGGCAGAAGTTGTTCAGATCATTCGGGTCAGCATTTGTTTTCTTCAGTGTGGGTGTCAGAGATGCAGTTTTCAGGGTGAGGGGCACGAAGCCGGTGGCAAGAGAGGAGTTAATTGTGTCAGTGAGCAGGAGAAAGATGGAGGGAAGGCATGTTTTGATGAGGCTAGTGGGCATGGGATCAAGTTGACAGGTAGAGGATTTCGATTTCATGAGTTTTCAGTGGCCGGGATGAAGTCAGAGAGGCAGGAGGTAAAGTTGAGCCCAATGTTTATCCAGGACAGGTTCTCGGCAGGGGTATAGGGTGATTGTAGATGTAGATGGATGTTTAGAATGTTTTCATTGAAGAAGTCCAGAAATTGGACAATTCAGGAGTGGGGTCAGGGTGGGAGTTATCAGGAGGTTTGAGTAGGTGTTTTACTGTCAAAAAAAGAACTTTGGGGTTTTTAAATCAGAGTTGATAATGGAAGAGTAGTAGGAAGATCTGGCTGTTGAAAGGGCAGTTTTGTATTTTGAGAGGTGATCCATGCAAGCTTGTGAATTAAATTCTTGTCCAGTCCTCTTATACATACACTCAAGACGCCGTCCAGCAGCCTTCAGCTGCCGTAGCTCGGGGGTGTACCAGGGGGCAGTGTGAGTAAAGGAGACTGAGCGAGTTTTGAGGGGAGCGCGGGTATCCAGAGAGGAGGAAAGGCAGTTACTGTAGTTAGTGGTGAGTTCCAGGGGGGACAGAGAAGTGGGACAAGGGTAAGTGTCAATCATTTTCATGAGTGCAATAGGATTCATGTTTTTTATGTTTCTAAATTTGATGGTGCGGTTGGGTCATTGCTTTGGGAGGCGGGCAGATATTTAGAATAAGATGGGTTTGTGGACAGATATGGGGAGGTGTCCCAGAAACATGGTCAGGAGAAACACCAGTGGAGCAGACTAGATCAATAATGTGGCCTTTGTTGTGAGTTGGGAAATTAACATTCTGGATGAAGTCCATGTCATCAAGTAACAACATAAAATCAGCAGAGAATGGACAGCTAGCTGTTCTGTCAACATAAATATTAATACAAGTAGTTACAACAATCAGAGGTTGGGAGCCAGGGAGTTTAAAAGCAAGACATTCAAATGTAGTGTTAGGAGGTACATTACATACATACATGGTAAGGAACAGCAACCCCACCCCCTCATCCTGTAATGTGTGGCTGAGATATGTAAACAAAGCAAGGTGGGGCGGCCTGATTAAGATGGAAAAATATATTTGGTTGTTGCCACATTTCCGTTAAGCATAGAATGTCTAGATCGTTGTCAATTATGAAATCGTGGAGGAGTGGGGCTTTGTCAGAGAGGGAGCGGACATTGAATAGTGCAAATTTAAGACAGTCATTGGAAATTAGTTTTGTAATCGCTATAGGAACCTGGCACAGATGGTTGTAGACTGAGCGGGGATTGTGAGGGGCGATGCGCTGATTCGACCAAAAGGAATGGATACCGGCAGGAGAGTTATTGATGCTGAATGTGTCATTTCGTCGAGACACACGATGGATATAATATGGATGACGGAGGATTTCAGGGTGATCAAACAGAGCTTGAGGGGTTATGCAGGACCTTAATTTGAGATGTAGCAGTTCAGCTACTGAGTATTTTAGAAGAGATGAGATGGGGACGGTGTTATTCTACATTAGCGGAAAGGCAAGACGATGTTGACTAGATTGCAGAGGGATACTCCTGCTGTAGTCCACTGGAGCAGGTGAGAAGTGCCGAAACACAGCCGAAAGCCGGTGAAATAATAATAATAATAATAATAATAATAATAATAAAATAGTCCTCTACTACTGGATCCAAAAGTAAGCTGGAGTGCCCAATCGATGAAAAATAGATAGGAAATGTCCCGGTAAGTCTTATTGTTTAAATTGATGGGTACGGTAGAACCCTCCCGGGACTACGTTGGTACTGGCTACTGCTGTATGCTAGTAGTAGCTCATTAGATAGCTAGCCTGGGCATTTTCGTAATTCAAAAAAATTGTAGAGCAAATTGGGGGATAAAAGAACATTGGATGTCTCCAAAAACAGATAACTTTACTTACTGAGACTGTTTCTTTGACTTGTCAATGTTTCTAAATTACTGTAGCTGTGTCAATGACTTATGTTTTTGATGTTTTAACTGAAATTACCTGCATTATTTTGTTGTATTGCATTTTGCAATTTTTATATATGACTTTATATATGCCTATCTTGACCAGGAAGCTCTTAAAATAGAAGTGTTAATCTCAATAAACCTTTCCTGGTTAAATGAAGGTTTAACAGTAAAGATACCGTGAATTTCCAGGACATTTTTGGACCCAGCGCGGCGGTGGAGCTCGTCAATGTTCTGGGTGATGACGGTGACTGTGCGGCCCTGTTTGCTCAGGCGCTCCTCACACTGGGCGATGGCCAGGTGGGCGGGGTTAGGACTCTTTGTCCGCATCAGCTCACGGCGGTAGTGGTAGAACTCCCATACGCGGGACGGATTCCTAGAGAAGGCCTCTGGGGTGGCCAGTTCCTGGCAGAGTGCATGAGAGAAGACCGAGCAGAGGAAAACGATGAATGCGGTACAAGCAGGTGCTACTGTAATAGTCATTGAAAATAAAGCTATTTACATAATGTACTTGCTGGTGTTAAATCTTTCTTATTTTAAGATTTCATATTTTGACAGTAGTGGTCTGCTTCTATGTGAAATGTGGGCCTGTGCAGTCCTTGGAAACTGTAATGTGATTAAGGGCTAATGGAATCTTCCTGGCCCTCCAAACCTTGTTGACAAAGTTGAAAGAGGCCACAGAGCTTTAGATCTGTCCTACCTGGGCTTGCCATTTCCTCCAGTACCCTCCAGCTCCTCTGAAGGTGGGGATTCCACTCTCAGCACTGACCCCTGACCCTGTCACGATGGCTATGTGCTTAGCCTTAGAGAAGATCTCTCTGAAACCTGCTAGATCTAAACACACACACAGCAAACCGGATATCATGTTAGTGGAGGAGAGCAGGACAGGAAAAATCCGGTGACGCCTGTAAAAAAAAAAATATATTGTTTGCCTTCCTCCACGATGGACTTTATATGTCCATTATATGATGTCAATTATATGATATGGAAAATATCGCTCTCGACAACGAGAAGCTAAAAACTGTGGTGCAACAAAACAACACTAGAATACTAGATACTGTACATTGTTCTGTTTTTTTTACCATGCAGTCCAGAGGTTTGCCATCTACTGCTGCTGTGTTCAATGTAAATGCAGCATAACTCACTGTGAAGGGTTAAAGGTATTCCTCATTTAGGGTTATAGCACTGTTAGATCGCTGTTGACGTTTTAAACATAGACTGTAATCATCCAGATTCAAACGAATACAGGCTTTAACTATTTCACATTGTCTGAAATTAATCCAAAATATTAGTTTCACTTTACTTACTTTTCCAACAATATTCTATTTTATTGAGATGCACCTGTATCACACATATCTCTAATGAAAAATACGTCATACTCTCTTTTAGGATAACATCTTAGCTTGTACAGTAGCCTAGTTTTTAGCGATTTGTATTAGCTGAATATTATGTTGTGACCTGCTTCTAACATGTAAACGAAGGTTTACAATTGACATGCTGGTGAATTCAGACATAATGCGCGTTAGATAAAAGCGTTTACCGATTGTAAATGTAAATGTAGTGATTGTTACGCCGCATAGTACAGTATAACCAGAAAGAACTCTAACCTGAGCTTGGCCTAGCCGTGTGCGTGTTCCTGGTCTTCCTGGGGCACGTGCACAGGTGAGAGGTCATTATGCCTCTGCAGGTTAAGTGGCGCACGAGCATCGTAAGTTGACGACTGTGGGAGAAAGAAACATGTCAAAGACGAACCCTGCTACTCTAGTGGGGAAGTAATCGCGGTATTATTTCGTTGTAAAGAGCTCATTTGGGCACCATACAATACCAAACTGTTACAACTGGGTGTATTGAGTATCCTTATTCAAAGACGAAAGCCAAATAAATATTGCAGTATAAAATAGCACCACCAAAGTTACCACTGAAAGTCGCATACAGGCCAGCTAAAAGCGAGCTAGCTACATAGCTAGCTAGACACGAGCAAAGCAGATTTTAAGGAATGGAAAACAGCAAGCTTATGTACCGTACGGTAATTCAAACAGAACACGAGCTGTACCGTAATGCTACCAGTAACATTGATTGGTTTTGTTTGTATTTTTTTATTTGAACCGAAAGCAGCAGTAAGCCTAAAACTACCTGAGGACCAGGACTGAAGCCTCAATCCTTCACCATCAGCAGCGACACAAAACACGAACTTCGTGTTGTTTTTCTCATCACTGGTTCCGAGGTCGGTGTATCAACCAATCAGAATCGATGTGAAACCACAAAGCCCTCGTCTCAGTATGACAGATAGAGGGCGCATTTGTACAACTACTGCCATCATTTTGTACATGCGTTATCTTGTAGGCTCTCAGTTCTCCGGAAGAAATCATACTTTTAAGACCTTATGATGATTACATGTTTAAACATTCAGGCCAGTGCAGAGGATATCACTAGCCTACATTTAAGCATTCACATTTAGCAAATAAGATGGGCCTCTTAGTGAAGAATTATGCTGGCTTCTCCCGTTTCAATTGAGTTTCTCTCTCTCTCTCTCTCTCTCTCTCTCTCTCTCTCTCTCTCTCTCTCTCTCTCTCTCTCTCTTCCTCCCCACCCATCTTCACCGGCATAGCCCACCCTAACACAAGTCTACCCTACAAGGTTTGCCCGGCGGCACGAGTGGCGGCAGCGGCGCCGAATCTCGCGCAGTCCTGCCAGTCGTCAGTGGACGCTGCCCGCCAGGCGGAACATGGCGGCGGCGCCGGACGATGAGGTGGACCGCAGACCGATTCGAAGAGTCCGGTCCAAGAGTGATACGCCATATATCAACGAGGCGAGGATTTCTTTGCACCTGGAGACAGGTAGGTGACCAGCAGTAGCATACGAGCGTACTGTAGATACGACCCTGAAATGGCAATTAAGGCATGCTTGTGGTAAATTGGTTTGTTTCTATGGTGCCAGTCGTCACCGAGGCAGTGTGACTTTGTGGCACAATTTGCACGACGTTGTCCATGGTACTCCGATCTGACAAGCTACATAGTGACTCATGCATTGTGAAACGAGCGAATGAGATTTTTCCCACATAGGCTCTTTGATGACAGCGATTTGTTGTTCAAGCCAATTCATTCTGAACAGTCGTACAGGTCGGCCTTCCTATGGGAAAAGGGTGGTGGTTGTAACCTACCAGCTCCCGTATTATTAAATCACTGGTGCAATGTTTCAGGAACTTGACTGCCCAAACGCAGCCGAACTATGCTACTGCAGGCTCTTGTGTCGAGGGGGGGGACGGGGGGTACAGTCTAGTCTAGTACCTGGCTATGCACCATTCGTAACGAATATCAGAATAGCATCTAGGATACTATGCCTGAGAAATCCGGAAATATAGCCTGTTGTTTCCTTTGTTACCATGGTCACATGCATGCATGGTGCTGATTTGACCCTGTTATTTCACAATCACAGCTGGAAATAGCATCGTTTCTGTGGCTCATGATTGATGAAATGTTACTTTTTGGTGAATTTTCAATTTGTGCCATTCGTAGAACTATATAATGGTGCCATTGCTCACTAACTATGTATTCTGAAACTGTCGCCAGTGTGCTTAAAAAATCTCAATACAGCGCCAGACGCGGAGCTGTCCATTGCATCGTGCTGAAATAGTTATGGCCTACCACATCTAATCGATAACACAGCATACAGCAGGCCTACAGTCTACACACGCATCTCATTCGAAAGGTTCAACCATCCCAAAATAATTAAAAGTGATAAATCTCAGTCACAAGATCACAGGTGTCAACTACTAAAAAAAACGTTAGCCTAATACATATAGCATATTTGCATTTTGTTGGAAATATAAAAAGCTGTTCTATGAATTTGAAACACCTGGCATGTTATGTAATGAATAATTGTCACATCACAACTGTGGTTTGTTATCATCAAGGCATGGGTAGGAAGGACACATAGTCATTCCCTCTACCTAGTTTGCTAGTTCTCCATTTATTGTGTAAACAAGTGATTACAATATTGTCCACACCTGTTTCCAATTTATGAACTGTGAACCACAGCCCCTATCCCTCCAACACAGACAGTGCTAAAGGCTACACTTCTACACAGTCAAAAATATTAATTATTTTGTACTTTGAAAATATCTTTGCGTACATATTGTACACATTTACGTCCTCCTCAGACATTCTGGGCTTTTAGACCCACATTCTGTGCTCTACACAACTCATTTTTAATCAAATGTCCTTTACTTGCAGACTAGCAATTTATCATTTGTTGTTTATGTGAGCACCTTCTCTTAAAAAGATTCTCACCCCCACAGGATTTCAGCAATGAAGCTTGGTGTGAAAATTAAATTAGACGTAGCTTCATTTAAACTCTCACACCGTCAATATGCATACTTTCATTAAGCATTCATATGAAATATACCCTAGTAGTTATATATAGTATAGTACAATTATCTGTTTCAGATCTCCTCTCATCCCCTTTTTTCATTCTCTTGGTCGGTTTTGGGTTTAAATCGTAGTTTATTCTGTCAGGGTTGAATACATCTGCCCACCCACCTTTGGTCTTCGTTTACTTTTATATGTTCATAGTTACTGTTTGTGTTTATCTTCCTTTGATGTGTGTGCACAGTGTCAACATACAAATACTTTTGTGTGTGTGTGTGTGTGTGTGTGTGTGTTTGTAGGTATGCTTGCATGTTCACTATACTGTTTTAAAGAAGCAGATTTGTATGGCAGTTGAGAACACAAAGGTTACCAATTGGCTCACTGGGATTGTATGTGTGAAATTATTTCACTCTGTTTTAGAACATTATGATACTGTAGTAAAAAACGTAAAGTTGAAACAGAAACAGAACCTTGTTAATCTATCCTCTGTGAGACATTTTACTTCCTTTTGTTTAATTGCATTTCTTCCCTTCATCCTTTGTTCAAATGTTTTTAACTGTAAAGCACGTTGAGTTGCAC
>JAODUH010059095.1:4256-17861 GCA_027564835.1 Typhlichthys subterraneus | reverse complement strand
CACTGACACTCTCTCTCTCACTCTCTCTCTCTCTGTCTCCCTCTCTCTCACTCTCTCTCTCTCTCTCTCTCTCTCTCTCTCTTGCCCTCTCTGATGATATCTTTTGAACAAGTGCTGATTAATGACATACACAGACTGATGAATAATTCACCAAAGGATAGAGTGAAGTTCTGAACAACCCCCCTTCCCCCCCTCCCACTGGTGTAAAAAGAGAGAGAGAGAGAGAGAGAGAGGGGGGAAGAGAGAGAGAGAGAGAGAGACTGGTAGAATGGAGATAACTGGAAGGGGAGGAGAAGAAACAGGGGGGCGACCCTAAGCGCGGGGGAATAAGACACATATGAGGATGACACGGGAGGTGCATCCTCATATGTGCAGATCGCTGTCAGCGGCAACAGCTTATGTAAGCAAGCGCCGCGCTTTTGATGTCAGGAGATGCGGCGCTCCCGGCAAACTCGCCTCCCTTGTCGCTGGAGTGACAGTGAGTCCCGGTACCTGTTCACTGCGGGCTTCACAGGCCCCCTGCCCACCCGCCCGACCACCCCACTGCTCTACACGCTTTGCGGATTAGGATTAAAGACACACTAATGGTCTTATCATAAATATATATATTGCAGGCAATATATATATTTATGCCCCTGGGAGGGTGGGGGGGGAGGGGGTGTGGTTGTTGTCAGCGTGTTAAAGATAACATTTCAGCTTCGATTGTCAGATGTGAACACATCCTAGTCTTGGCATGGTCACAAAGCCGCTATGATTTGTAATAGATGGAGAGAAATAAGGGTGAAAATAATGCATGTGCGTGTGTGTGTGCGAGTGTGTGTGTGCGTGTGCAGGATATTTGCCGTGTGTAAACAGGACTAATGGATGACTGGCAACCCTCGAGTCTGTTGCTCAAGATGGCAAGATGTGACATTTCTGATGCTAAGCTGCTAGGTGGGAAGCTAGCTAAATCTCCTAAACCCACACAATAGCTTAATGAGTCTCCTTGATCGGCTGCTATACCAGCAAAACTCACGATTAGCAGAGAGGCTTCAGAGCGGCCTCTGACATGTCCTTTGGTTAAGCTCGCAACAAGCTATTAAGGATTATGCGTCAGGCAGCTTTGGGTAATTATAAACGTTGATGAATTCACGTAATCAAAGAACTCCGTCTTACGAGCCACGCAGCTGAAAATAAAAAAAGTTTTCATGGTTTTCTCCCTTGAAATTCACCTCAACTTCTGCCTGTGAAAACACACCCGCTCTCAGAGCTGTCCGGGTCTAAAAGCAGCTCATTTTACTCTTTCCCCTTCTTCTGTCTTTTTATTCCCACACGGATGACTCATCCCCCTGCCGTCTTCTCCCCGCAGACACAATCCTTCAACCGTCAGAGATTACAAACTCACAATCACCAGGAGAGGCTTAATAATTCGGTTTTGAAGTATCATTGAGGGTGCCATTTTTACAGCTGCCCTTCACTTCAGACCCCCAATCCCCTCCACAGACGCACACACACTCACACACACACACTCACTCACACATACCCAACCAATTCCCACCAACGGGTTTGTGCATTTTATGCACAGAATTCAAATGTGCACTGTGAATTTCGGGGGTTGCATATCAATTTGAGCTCACGGCGGTGTAACCCCGACCACACACACACACACACACACACACACACACACACCCATTCCTAACATTCACCATCACCACACACACAATCACACACATGCATCCCTCATCCGCCTGCTCATTCAACATCACGATAGGGGATTTTGAGGGAATAATGGGGGGCTAATATGTTTTTTGTTTTGTTTTGTTTATCGCACAGCTGTGAACCAAAGAGCGCAACCTCTCAAGGAGCTCATGCTCGAGAAGCCTCCCGCTGCATTTGCACCGCCTACGCGTTCAGCTCGCAAAGAGGCACGTTCCAATTCATTTGCAACGGACGCCAGCGTTTCCCGGCGACAGCGGGCAGAGCTATGCTTGGCGACAGTGCCGCCCGGCGACAGCGACAGATCAGAGTTGAGAACTTTATGCAAATTTTCAGCGAGCCGTTGGTGACGGAGTTCGGCAGCTACCAATGGCAGGACAGATGTTCTCTCTCTCGATAGCTAGCTTAAAATCCCTCGCTGTTCCATAGTGTAATAACAGTATTTACACAAACATTTCCCACCAAAATGTTTTTATTTTTTTATTTTGAGGGAATGCACGCTATTTGTGCGTTTCATTATACTAATTTGACTGTAGACGTCACGGCAGTTCTAGCTGCTTGCGTAAGACACGCCCGATCCCGAGCTGGCGGTTTGGACGGGTTTGCACTAGAGGGCGCTTGAGCGATTTGCGAGTTGAACACGTCGGCGGTGTGAACGCAGGGTCATTCAAACAGCCAACGTGGATTGACGTGCTTAGGGATTCTCCCAACGTAGACTTCCACAGTGTTCCCTAAAGGTCCTCTGTTGCCTCCCATCCACCCCCCCATACCCCCTCTCTCTCTCTCCCACCCTACAGAGATCTCTGTCAGCCTGCTGTCGGTCATCGTGACCTTCTGCGGCATCGTCCTCCTATCCGTGTCCCTCTTCGTCTCCTGGAAGCTGTGCTGGTTGCCATGGCGCGACAAGGAGGGCGGCGGCCTGAGCCTGACGTCGGGGCTGCTGCCTGGCAGCCTGGGGGTGCCCGGGGGCCTGGGGGTTGGCGGGGGCGCCTCCTCTCTGCACCCCCCGCTACTGCAGAGGAAGGAGGGCCAGTCGGCCTCCTCGCTCTACCCCACGCTGGGCCAGCAGGGGGCGCACCACCCGCACTTCTCCGACCTGGTGGGCGTGGAGAGGGGCGAGGGCGGCGTGGTGGGGGGCCCCCAGGAGACCCAGGAGCACTCATACCTGGACATGGACTCCTACCCAAACAACGCCGGTGAGTGGCCCCACCCACTTTGTGTGTTTGTTTGTGTTTATATGTTTGTGTTTATGTTTATTTTTGTTTGTTTGTGTTTGTGGTTATGTTTATGATTATATTTATGTTATGTTTATCTTCATGTGTGGTTCAGTCTGTTAACTATAAACAAAAGAAGTCTTTTATTTGCAAGTTAAGTTATTTATATTTGGAGGTATGGCTCTGTTCTGGGAGATCCCTGCCCTTCCAATGGCGCAGACAAGGAAAGCCCTTTCCATGCACGTACATTGAAAGCCCAAGGCAGGGAGAGCAGCAAACAGACCCCCCACAGGGTACAGAACAGAGCAAGCCTCAATGACAATACAGTGACATTAAGGAATCAAACACAGCATTAAAGGAGGCAGTGGGGGGGGGGATGCAAAAATGCTCACAAAGGAAGCGCTAAGAATGGGTGTAGGCTAAGGATGCTTAAATTAGCGCCCTGATTAAATTGGCCAATCCTATGCTTTGCTGTGATCAGCTGGGCAGTGAGCTGACTGTGATCAGATGACAACTGAGATTGAGCATGGTGACTTCATGGCCTGCCTGAACTATCACCATGCTTGATTTAGGTTTATTTATAGTTATGTTATGTGTCTGTTCAGTTTCTGTATGTATGTTTATGTTTATGTTCATATATTCTTATGTTTGTTTATGTTTATTAAGTGTATCACTTTACTAATAGGAAGGAATGACCTAACCCTGACCGTGACCTAACGTGAAGTCTATCTATGAGGGATGCATTGACCCCCAAATCAGACGAAGGGCATCGGCAAGCCAAAAAGAGCCATAGGGAAAGACAGTGGTCAGGGAGTGTGAGTCCATGCCAGGAAAGGTTAATGGCTCGAGCTCTGCAAACATGGCTGACCTCTATCCTCTTGTCATACTTGTATTTGTACACAGTGTGAGTTGCTTTGGATGAGGGCATCTGCTAAATGACCTACTGTAATAGTCAAATGGAATAAACCTTTGGTAGGAGGGTCCAAACATGTAGGCATGGAAAAATATGGACTGTAATTAAATTCATATTGATAAATGAATATTCGAAAGTAGATAGAAAGAATCATTTTTTTAAGTCATAAGTCTTATGGGTATTCTTGCTGTGTACACATAGGTCAGTATCGTTTTATTTAAATCAACTAACAAAGTATTTGATATTTAGCCATATATTTAACAAGAAAGACATTTAGTGGCACCACTTTGGCAAATGCTAACCATTATGCTAGACATAAATGTGTTTTTGTTTCATTACAGTTACGTTTAGGCAATATTCCCGTTTAGAGGAGAATTACAGTGCTTTATTTTTCTTATATTAAATAAACCTATTGGCATGGTTGTGACTCCAGTCTCTGTTGTGTTATTAAGCATAAAAAAAACGGTCTAGTCAGGTCTCGTCTGTTCAGCTGCCAACTAGCTCTGTACTCAACATAACAATAACGTCCCTGCGATGCATAAGAAGTCTCTGTCTGCGAGGGGCTATTCGAAGCACTGGCAACAATGTGCGAATGTAACTGTGCCTTGGTTTGCCCGTGTTCTGGTGCTGGTAGGAACTCTGAAACTCAGCCAGACTTCTCCGGATGTGCCAAGCACAGAGGCCGCACCCCAGAGTCATAAAGAGCTGCCCAACGCCCATCCCCAACAGCAAGTCCCTCCACGGTACCGTATGCGTGTGTGTTATTGTATCTCTTTGTAACGTGATGTGTGTGTGAGACTAGTGTTGGTTTGGTGTGTTCCTGGGTCTGTGTTATTTTGTCTGCCTAGCTATTAATCTGTGTGTGTGTGCATTCTTCAGTGTGTTTTTTGTGTGTCCGTCCAGTGTGAATATGTGTGTTATTGCATCTCAGTGTAGCAAGAGTCTGTGTGTGAGTGTGTGTGTGTGTGTGTGTGTGTGTGTGTGTTAGTGTTTGTGTGTGCATTCTTCAGTGTGTTTTTTGTGTTTCACTCCAGTGTGAATATGTTTGTAGTCATTGTTGTTGTGTGTTGTGTCCCTGTGTGTGTGTGTGTGTGTGTGTGCGCGCGCACACGCTAATGAATGTGCGTCCTACATTTGCCTGTGTCCTGCCTGGCTCCCTAGACCCTGTCAGGACACAACATATTTGGGCTGCACGCTCTGCGTATTCTGTGTCTGGTCCACTTATGTCGTCTGGCTTTATTAGAGCCAGAATCCCCATCGTCAACAACAACGCCGCCTGTCTGTCTGTTTGTCTGTCTGTCCTGCCTCCCTGTGAAATCACCTCCCGTGTCCTGGTGCGTTCGCTCCAGGCCCAAGACCGTGACTCACCAGCTCTCCAGCCCAGACTTCCACGCCGAGGAGAAAGAGCAGGTGACTAGCATCGGCCAGATCAAGCCGGAGCTGTACCGGCCCAAGGGCGACCCGGGGGACGGAAAGCAGGGCGACAACTGTGGCAAAATCAGCTTCCTGCTGCGCTACGCCTTCAAGTAAGACTCCTCCCCTTCCTGCTTTACAGGGGACACCTGTTGTTACGTGTATGCAGCTGTGGAGCGTGTTGTTCTGTTTGCATTTTGTATGCAGCGCATGTGGACTTCTTCTCAAAGGTTACTCACTTCAGAATATAATTACTCACATTATCGGCAACGTCACCCCTTTGTAACACATTAAACAAGCATCATTTCAGTATTAAGCATTGGACAATTCTATAGGATAGGGTGTGTGATTGTATGTGTGTGAGAGAGAGAGACGGAGAGCGAGAGAGAGAGATGGAGAGAGAGAGAGAGGGTGAAAGAGAGTAAGAGAGTGAGAGAGGGAGATTTGTGTAGGACCTATGACTTGCTTGCTTGCCCAGGCTGCCTGTGCTACGAGAGCAGGGTCCCCTGTTTTAGCCCACTGTGACAAATGGAAACATTACAATAGGCCAAAGTGCTGATGGTAGAAAAACTGAAAGAACGAGAGGCCATTTTAGTCATGAATTATACATGACTTGCCACTTTAAACTGCAGCCCCTGTCAACACATAACAACGGCAGACGGTTTTCTAATCGTAGTTAGAGGCAGAGGGAATAACTGGGCAGGATGCAGAGAGAGGTTTATCAAGGAAAATGGCTTCTATTCACTATTTGGAAAGGCACAAGATGATTTATGTTTTATTTGTTGTTGTCTGCCATTATTGTGTTAGGTACCTACCTGCAGGTATTTTACAAAGTGTATAAAAAGGGGAGAGAAATACTGGCATTGTGTGGGTTTTTTATATTGATGTGTTATTGTGTTATCATGTGCCCGTTCCATTAGCACCCATGCATGTCTTAGCATGAGTATGCCTGTTAGCATGTGTATGCTTGTTAGCATCTGTATTCATGTTAGCATGTGTATGCCTGTTAGCATGTGTATGCTTGTTAGCATTTGTATTCGTGTTAGCATGTGTATGCCTGATAGCATGTGTATGTGTGGTAGCAAGTGTGCGATAACATTCCCAGTGTGCCTTTTTGTGTAACACTTGTAGCAGGGAAAATTGCTATGAAATATGGATGTTAATATGTGAGACCTTTAATATTCAGGGAATAACAACAGAACAACTGTGTCAATCTTTTGAAAGGTCCTTTGAGAAAGCCATTTCTATTGACACCCCTGTCCTGTTGAAATGCTGTCACGTTTCCACTGTGGGAATAACAGCTAGCTATCTAACATTGTCTGCAAGGACTAGGACTGTGAATATCCCTCTCTGTGTGGGCTGCAATAGGTAGACTCTCTCTCCTTGTTTCGGGGATAGTGTTGAAATCCTCCGTTTTGGTTCCGGATTATGTTTCGTTCCCTGAATAGGACAAATTAACCACTTCATCCCTAGCTTTTTTTGTTTTTAAACTCTTTACTTGAGTTTTTTCTCTTTTAGTGGATCATGCAGCATGTCTATGTTGCTTTATTTTTAGCACACCTTTTTTTCATGTGTTTAGCGACGAATGCTAAAGTCCCCTTCGGAGGGTACGTTAGGGATGAACAGGTTTAAAGTGGCACACGCAGTTACTTGCCGAGTATTGTACTATCGAAAAGGAATATTTTGACCTCTGTCATTCTGTCATGGCTAGCTAGATAAGGCCATAATTGAACTGCATTGCCTTTTCATGATGAATGTTTATCTCCCTAATATAGCTAACATGGCTGGAAATCATACTGCATTAGAGACCATTAGATTCATCCCAATGGATCAGCATTTACTCATTTAATATGTCTATCCACATGGACATGCATTTCTCTAATCTCCCTATTTCTCGTCCGCATGATTCGATGTGATTGCAGGACAGGCTTGCGTGAATAGGATTGCATTAATTGAGTGCAATTCATAGCTAAGCGCGTACTGACTGGATACAGGGGGTGTTGTCAGAGAGCCGATCTTATTTGCGATTGGTCCCCGCAGGACTGAAGTGCGTCTGCCTGGGAACGCTATTGGCTGGTTCCCCGGGGTCATTCCATCTCTATTACTGTAACGTGTGATCGGCTCTCTAAAATAGACCTAATGAATGCTGACGTGATTGTTAACACAAGGAGACACTTCTAACGAGTTCTCATTAAAAGCAAGCAAGTCATAATTAAATAGTTTTATAAGCAGTCCGTAAGGTAAACAATGGTTCACTGGGATGTAAAGACGTATGTGTGTGTGCAGGTACGTCTCGTATATACAGTATATCTAGTGGGTGTGTGGGTTTGCATCCTTAAGAGAGTCTTGTGTGTGGGCCAAAACGCACTTTGAGAAACAATAGGGTAATGCGTTAAGGATTATTAATGGTTTGGCTTCACATAGATCCTCCTTTAACGGGTCCAACATCTGTGCCCGCTCTTGCTTACATCTCACTGTGCTGTAGTGGTGCTGCTGGAGGCACACACAGATGGGAAAACACGTTTGTTATCTACGCAGTATAAAGAACCAAATCACTGTTTGTTTGCGTGGAGGATGTTGGCTGACCCTGTCTACGGTTCGCAGAATATGTTTGTCCAATATAGATGTGTAAGAGACAGCCTTTCCAGACCGTTTTGTGAAAATGTGTGTGAAAAAGTGTTACGTGTGTGTGTGTGTGTGTGCGCCCGTGTGTGTTATCAGCACGGAGCAGTTAGTGGTGAAGATCTTGAAAGCTCTGGACCTGCCAGCTAAAGACGCCAACGGATTCTCAGATCCGTACGTGAAGATCTACCTACTGCCAGACAGGAAGAAGAAATTCCAGACCAAGGTAACAGTCTCACTTGCATCCTGCTATTCTTAGCAGCAAACAGGTTGACGGGACGGTGTGAAACATGAATCACTTGTTGCCTAATTATGTCATCAATTCATTGTTTACTGTCATGATTCACAACGACTGTAGGCTATATGTGAATGCCATTGAGTCTCACTTCCTCAGCCGATTTTACTTATTAAATGCAACGTGTTTGTGACCAGGATGCCGAGTGGATGAGGCGTTGGACTTGAAGGCAGGGTCAGTCATTCTTGCTAACTTGGAGCTCAAATCAAAACAGGGTCGCTCCACGGCCCTCCGTATCGGCACCTCGCACATAGAAATGCATTGTGAAGCAAAGCGTAGTGCTACGGCTTTGTTAACGTAAATATGAGCGGTGCTCGCCACTTTGTATATGTTATGATTTACAGAGCCAGTGTTTTAGTATCGGAATATGTTTTCAACATGCACACAGAGAACGGTAAGCTAGCGAAATGTGATGGCATATTTGTTGAAATTTACAAAACCGTGTAAAATGTAAAATTGTACATTTTGCTTGCAATAGCTGACCTGCCTATATATTTACACCTTTACCTTTATATATACCTATATACCAATACCTTTTAAGAGCCAATGTATAAATAATCTGCTTGGGTTTGAACTCCACTCCTGGAAAAGGGTTTATTGGATTTTTCTTGACATACATACAATATGTGTACATTCGGGATGTTTTCATTCTATCCTTATTCTGAAACCAGAGAACATATCACAGGAGATATCTGTAGTGAAATTGGATTCTAGGCTGTAAGATAGAGATAGTCTTAGGCCTTGATGTATGTTTGCATTCGACCATATTCATAATCAGAACCTTATACAGCATGTACTGTTTCACACTATTTACGTCTCATAGCTTATGCTTTATTATTGATCCTTGGAAATTAAAAGTTTTTTTTTGCTGGGGTAGCTTTTGTAATCGCAATAACGAGGTATACTTATGGGATGGGATGGCAGAGTGCGTGTCAATTCCTGTTTCTCTGAAATATAAAGTACACATAGATGGTGAGGAGAATCACAAACCTCTCCAACCACCTGTATTAGCACTCTACATGGTCATACAAATGCACTTATGTGAGCGAGGCGACGTGACCAGAAATTTGCCGGTGCGAGTCCCGTTGCCTGGTGTGGAGGTGTCCCTGAGCCAGACATAACCCGTACTGCTCCCGGTGGTCGGATGGCACCTTGCATGACCGACGCCACCATCGGTGTGTGAGTGTGTGTGTGTGTGTGTGTGTGTGACTGGGTGAATGTGAGGAAATCTCGTGCAGCGCTTTGAGAGGCCAGAAGGTTAGATAAGCGCTGTATAAATGCAGTCCATTTACTGATTGTGACAGGAAAATGAAATGAATTGTGCTACACGTGTCTCACTTGCACTCTGGGATGCATATCGGTACTGACCACAAATTAATTTGACTGAAACAATGAGGACATGGGATGAATAACAACATGCCTGAACAAGAAAAGCAAATGTCACCATTTGTATCTGTCTGTGTCTGTTCTAGCCAGATGCCAGTAATGATAAACACTTATACCAGTCAGTGTCTAATCGATCATGTATCTTAAAATACTTTTAATCTTCATTGTGGTTATTTCAGTTAGTGATACGGTACAATTGAGGATATTTTGATATAGGAAATTAAACCTGCTCCTCTAGAGGAAATGCTCTAATGTTTTTGGTCTTAATTTGTCTCAGTAGTGTCATGTTTGTGTGTAGTGACAAGTTTGTGTCTTAAGGAGTGAGTTGTTCTTTTTCACAAATATTTCTGGTGCTGTTCTTGCGCATGGGAATAAAAACTGTCATGGACAGTTAAGGTATAGTTGGGTACATTCTAAAAATGAAAATTTAATTTACTCTCCTAATTTATTCTCTACGGTCCTGCTCCAGAATGCCAGTTTATGAACTACAAATGGCTTTAAAGTCTATAAAACTGACCTCTCCTTCTCATAAATTACTTTATTAGAGATTTGGAAAACTATTAGGTAATTTAGCAGGTACTTTTATCGAAAGATGATTGGAGTGTTAAGTATCCTAAATGTCAAGAAGCAGGTAGGGGTTAGACATCTTGTATAAGGATGCTTTTAAGTAGGCCATGCTATACAATAGTGAATTGTTTTTCTGATAAGTGATAAGTCTACATTTTATTTTAGAAGTGCTAATTAATTTTTGCTGCCTTTTGTTTGTATATCCCGCTCAGGATATAATGCATGCATACACTACATATTGAAATACTCTGCCCTATACAAGGTTTTCAAAAACATGTTTTTCTTCATGATTCAGTGCGGTCAATATCAATTTGGTGTAAAGAGGAATATTGTGTACAATGTCAGTAGAAGTGAACCTGGCTCTATCGTACGCAAGGGCAGTTACTGTTCCTCTGTTTGTGACTAACGGCCCTTTATCCACTTAGATGACTGCTCAAACATTTACGTAATACAGTACCACGCTCCTGTTTAGAGTACAGATAAGTGTTGAATTCTAATAAGATTTTTTTTTCCAAAGACAAAACGTTTGCAAAGGGCAGAGATAATCATCTGCCTCTCAGGTTAGGGGTGGCACAGCTTCATGTGTCGTACTATTTGCGTAGGAAACTTCACTACTGGATCAATGGCACTTTGACAAATGAAATGTTTGGCATAAACCCTTGGCCTTCGGACTGCCCATATACTGATCTCACGGTGCTGTTCCACTAGCCACAGTGTTACCTAGTTACCACAAGGTTAGTCAGCAGCTATCCACAAGCAGGCTAGAAGGTAAAGTGCTCTGCAGTAGGCTAGTTAGCTAGCTAAGTGATGCAAAGATGTCCGTTGGTGTACAGTGTTGGGCAGTAACTAGTTACTAGCAGAGCCATGGAAAGAGAGAGTTACGCAAGCTCCGTTCACTCCAATAGACCACTTTTTCACAGCAATGGCGGATCTTGCAGCCTCAAAAGAGTTCACGGAAGTTAGCATAAATACTAAATGTACCTTATAAAATATATTTTAAATTAAAATCAGTGCATTTATTGACTACAAATTACAAAAAATGTAAGTTATATATCTGTATATCGATTTATATATATCAAATTGCCCACCAAGCACTTCCTGGAACTATTTTGTTTTGCCATAGGTTTTGCCTCTCCATGAACCATGTGACAGTTGAAAACTTCCGTTGGCGTAACTCTCTCTTTCCATGGCTCTGCTAGCAACTAGTTAACGCAATGTTATTACATTTTCCAGTAAATAGTAGTGTAACCAAATAATTTTACCAAAACAATAATAATATTACAAATACTCATCCAAGTTATGTTGCATTACTGCATTACAAGAACTATATTTCTGGTCCTAGCAAACCTATGGTAGGTAATTGAACCAGCCTGTCCAATCAACTGGTTTGAGAGGCTGCAATGTTTTCACTTTGGCTGATTGTTGACTCCTGAGGTTAATTATTGTTTCAATAAAGATGATTCAATTCTGGGGCAAGGCAGGGTAGTGATTGTGAAAGTACTATAGTAATGTAACTAGTAAAGTACCTAATTTATTTTAATACCCATCTCACCTCTCATTTCACTGATGAATATCATAGAGAACTATGTTATGACTCCCTGTCTGTCTCACGCATGCACGTGACCCCCAGGTCCACAGAAAGACCCTGAACCCCGTGTTCAATGAGACCTTCCAGTTCGGTGTGCCCCTGAACGAGCTACATTCCAGGAAGTTACACTTCTCCGTCTACGACTTCGACCGCTTCTCCAGGCATGACCTGATTGGACAGGTGGTGGTGGACAACCTGCTGGACTTCAGCGAGGGCACCGGCGAGAAGCCCGTCTGGAGGGACATTGTGGAGGGAACTGCGGTAAGGACACCTTTTCCTAACGACCCCTATTCTTAAAGAACCCTGTTCCTAACGACCCCTATTCTTAAAGACCCATGTTCCTAACATAGTTCTCTATTCTTAAATACCCCTGTTGCTAAGGACCCCTATTCTTAAGGACCCCTGCTCCTAAGGACCCCTATTCTTAAATACCCCTGTTGCTAAGGAACCCTATTCCTAAGGACCCCTGCTCCTAACGACCCCTATTCTTAAAGACCCCTATTTCTTAAGAATCTCTGTTCCTAACGACTCCTATTCCTGATGACCCTTGTTCCTAAATACCCTTGTTCCTAATGACCCCAGTTTCTAAGGATCTATTCCTAAGGACCACTGTTCATAATTACCCTTATTCCTAAAGACTTCTAATCTGCTGCACCGTAACAGCATCACATTCATTTTCTTTATAGTAATAATAATACTAATAATACTAATAATAATACTAATAATAATAATAATAATACATAACGTATATATGTATAGCACTTTACATACAAAGGTTGCAGCTCAAAGTGGTTATGGGGGCCCTAGCAAACTTCTGGCCATGTCATGGCTATTTTTGTTGTTGTTATTTCAAAACATAAACAGCTAGCTGCTAAAGACTTGTATATATCTACAGGCACTCCAGTGAAATGTTTTGCTTGAATGTTTTTCCTTTTGAATATAATGTAAAACCATTTCAACTCAGCTTCTGAAGCTTCACACCCCCCCCCCCAACCCCCACCCCCCCACGCACATTTCCTTCTACTCAAATTAAAGGCAATATGAGTTTTCTGCTGTTTCCCCATCAGTGTCCATGGTTTTGTGATGCGTACTGTGCGTGTCTGACAAGCACCCATTTATTATTCATGACTAATATACTGTAGACGGACGTTATTGTTACGTCAACACAGCGTGCAAATTTGCTGATATCCTGACAGAGCTGCAGCCGTACTGTACGGACGTCTCCGCACCATTCTCTTCGATACATTCGGACACATTTCACCAGAGAGGGGAGGGAGAGCTGTTCAGCGAGATAATTTGAGGCAGGTATCGCCGTCCGCACACTGCCTTTAAGTGCTTTGGGAAAACCGGGATAAAGAACAGAGTGAGATGTACCTTTTTATAAGAGGCCTGGTGAGGCGATGTGCATTTATACGTCACGGTTTGACCCAGTGTCTTAATAAAAAGAATAATACATTTTATTTTAGGACGCCTTTGAATACACTCAAGGACATCCCACACCGTACTGTGCATAGGAGCTGAGGCCATGGCGAGGGAGAAGATCTCCCCGACACAGGCAGGCACGCAGGCAGGCAGGCAGGCGGCGGACATTAAATAAGCCCTGCGAGTTGTGTGACCCCCCCCACCTCACTTAACACATTTTCTCCGGCTCCGAGCGGATTGATGGATTGGCGTGTGATTAATTCCTGCGACTGGCGCTGTGCCCCCTGCCTAAACGCTCTGCCCGGTCAGATTAGGGTGCCCTGGCTCAGCCCTGGCGCCGGTCTCACGTGTCCCATCTTCTCTGCTGGGAGTGACTTGACCGCGCATGGCAGCGAGGCCATTTCGATCAATCTCACATTTAGTCAAATTCAGCCAATACCCAGCCTTGGCCGTGCGTGTGCAATGTCGTGGGCGGAGCTTCTCAGGTAGC